>JAVYIG010000939.1:0-232500 GCA_035222895.1 Strongylocentrotus droebachiensis | reverse complement strand
ATTATAGTCTGGGTTTTGTTATGTTTGTTTGTGTGTTTGTTCTAAATAGGACTCACCCAAGACGGTTGTCGCTGTATTGTTTTGTACTATATACATTGCCGTGGACTGCGCGTGCCGCTTCTATACCTCCTTTTATCTCAGAAATAATCCAGTAGGACGCTTTCAACATGATTGTTTTACGAACTAATTTTGAAGAAAAAAAAAACTTTGCGGAAAAAGTAGTAAAAGAACAAAGGTAAAACTATGGTAGCTACTTTTCTTTTTCAGAACATATTTATAGTTCAGAAATAGGAATATTGTGAAATTCATGTAAAAACACCTCTATTACATGTAGGCTCTATAGCCGGGGCCTTACAATTTCATATTGAAGTCAGAATGGTGCATAAAATGAATATTTGATTAAAAACTTTGACAGTAAATAGTTTCATCTAAAATAATATAGACCTATGTATAACAACAACAAAAAACCCATTTCATTTCAATAATGTAGACCTATCGCTGCCTTAAAAAAACATAATAGACTGATACTGATAGTCTGCTTATTTGGTAAAGCCCCCTTATGGAGTGGCGATTAAGGGGCAATTCGGGGGCTCAAGCCCCTCTAACTTGAGTCCGGCCAGTTTTCGCTAGGCACAATATTGTAGAAATTGAATACAAAGAACTTCCAAATCCCCTCCAACTTCTTCCCCAAAAGGCACCCCTCAAAAAAAGTCTATATATATTTCTTTTTGGAACCACTACTGTTTTTCTTCTTCTTCAGAACTCACATCTTTCACGAGCAACGGCTCGGCGTTAGACCTGTTACTTCAAACAACTGTAAACCTAGTCTCTGCTGGACAGTCGCTTGTTGACGCTCTGGATACAGCCAAGGATGACTTGACTACAATAAGGGACGACTGTCTCGCTGACCCTCCTCGGGCTTTGTCTGGGGCATGCGACAACATCCCTGATCCGTCGCTTCTTGATACCAGTAGCATGGACTTTAGCACGGTAAGATATACCCTCCCCCCTCCCCCCTCGTCCATCATTCTTTATTTTCTTATCACCGTTCTATAGTTCAAGCTAATATTTGCCAACGACTTGAAATTGAGTTTTATCACAAGTCATTAGGGGAGGATCCAGGGTTTTGTAAAAGAGAACGTCAACTTTTTCAAAACTCTGACGCCAACAAAAGGGGAATGGGCGGGCGGGGGTCGTCAGATAATGTCATATGCCCAAAATGTCTAAAGCTTGTCATTATTTCCACTTTTTTTTCTTAATTTCTACCCCTTTGCGTCCCAGTCCTATATGCTTGCACTTGCCAATATAGCGACCTCCATGTACTATAATACTCTTTTTCAATCTCTCCGTCTCTCTCTCTCTCTCTCTCTCTCTTCCTCTTGATCATTCACGACCCCTTTCTCAATTATTATTATTTTTTTAATTCATTTGTTTGGCTCTTGTCACTGGGTAGAACATCTTAAGTGCTAAAAAATGACTTCAATAAAATACATAGGGGTCCAAATATCATCAAAAAAATATATTTCACAAATTCAAAAGGCATTTATAATATTGATATCGTATTAGTAAATGAATATCAACAATCAATAAATAATAATACAGAATACTGGACATTATATGAGTAATAATTATTACTCAAGACGTAATACGTCATCGGTTTAAGCTATTGATGTGTTTGTCTGCCTTTGTGTGTATTAGATTAACATCGGTGATCTTGATCTTGATGACATTAGAAACGAGATGCAATCCGCCCTAGCAACCATTCGTGACCTTATTGACACGGTAAGAATCTTGTCATTTTGTTTTAATTTAGGAAAATCAAAGTTCACTGTTTGTTGAATAATGGCTGTTCTTGGTAGTATCGTTTAGTACAGTAGCTGCGCTTTGTAAATGCAACTATCACGATTAGTAGTAGTAGCATCATTATCATTATCATCATTAATATTTTTATCATTATTGTCATCGTCATCATCTTATATTATTATTATTATCATCATCATTATTATTGTTGGTGTTGTTGTTATCAAAAGCAGAAGTTAGTTTAGTATAGCATAATTGCAATTTACCAACGTCGTATACTGATTTGCAATAACAACGGTGACAGAACGAAGGAAAATATTTTCATTTCTCTTTTTTCTAATAATTAGCTTCCACTCTAGAAGGAGCTAATTTCAGAGATTTTAATAGATTTAGTAAACATAATTATTGCTTTAAGAAAACAAAATTGAAATAGCCCTATGCCCGAACACACATAACTAATTCTTGCATTTGGTTTAATTTTAATTTTAATTTTCCACATGCCTTTCTTGAACTTGACATTATATGTATTGTTCTGTTTTTGTTTTTAAATTGTGTACATTAAAATAGAAAAAAATGTACGCCCAATGTGGGGCTCGAACCCACGACCCTGGGATTAAGAGTCCCATGCTCTACCGACTGAGCTAACCGGGCTTGCATATCAATAAATGAAACGATTTGGCCCCATCGCTGCATTTTTACTGTACATAATATCGTCTGCTACCGGTTATGATGACTTCATTTGCATGCGAAATTACACAAAACAGGCCTCTAATATGCAAAGCAGATTTAAATTGTGATTAATATTATGTTTCTCAGAATATTTCTCTCACATATTGGCATTTCAATTCTAAATATACATGTTTTAGCTCATGATTAATACACCCAAAATGTATATTGTCATGCCTAGCAACCCCATGTGGTTCTCAGCGAGATCAATTTTCGCGCCAAACGAGACTGCTTCGCGCCCTTTGGACAATACAGAACCACAGAGCTCTATGTACAGAGCATAATCAATACACCGTACCCGTATGTGTGTGTGTTCGACATCTACGGTGTGTGTGTGCGATACGACGTTCTGCACACAGAGGTTGTCGATATGGTCAACCAATCAGAGCGTTGGTACTTCGAGCGAAGGCCCCCCCCCCCCCCCAGACTATAAAAAGAATATTGACACGGTCGATAGGTGAATGGCCAATAAGCATGCTCGTTTTGGATGATGTGGGCTAGCCTAGCTGTTCATGAAAAACAAAATAATAGCGAATTAAGAATCAAACTATATGCATGTGTTTGGATATTGTAGATCTATTCCAAATTGTTGAAAAACAGAATAACTCTTAAAGTTTCAAAAGATCTGTACGGGGAAAATATGTTTTCGTTTTCTCACGGTCCGTTTTCAACCGAATGAAGATAAACAGGGTGACATTATTATTTAGTCTTTTGCGTTTATAATTATGTGCACTTTTTTCTTTTTCTTTAGGGGGGGGGGGATATTTTGGGGGTGCTTGTTTTTATTCTATTTTGTTTTGTCTTGCTCTGTTTTGCCTTATTTGTTTAACATTTTGTTTAGTAAGTAAGTTGTTTGTTGGGGGGGGGGGCTTAGCATGATAGGGACATTGTTACTAGAAAATGATTTTGCAGTCAGATACATAAGCAAACTATTATTATTTTCTCAAATATTTGTCAACAGGGAAACGAAACTCTGCAAGATATTCCAGAGTTGATCACCAACACAAGTGTGTCGTCGATAGATGGTAGGTATCAATTAATTTCATTTCATTTCATTTCTTTATTGTGTCCTTTATAGGATAATTGTTTATAATATTTACATGAACAATCATAGGAACAATATAATTGACAATCATAGGGCCATGTTTTAGTATACATTTAATATAATATACATGATCATGATATATATACTTTTTTATACTCTTTCTTCTTCTTCTTCTTCTCTCTCTCTCTCTCGTCTTACACTCCCTTTTCTTTTATTCTGCTCTAATCTGAAGTAGGTATTTCGTTTAAAAAATATGTATTCCTTGATAATAACAGTCGAGGTCAAACAGTAAAGTATTTGTTATTGCTAACTATAATAGGCGTACTCTATTGCCAGTTTCTGTAAATGTGGTATGAAAATATAATCAATTTTCTCCAAACCTTTTAGTATTGGAACATTATACTTACTAAATCCGATTGACAAATTAAGACACTCGCATGAACTCCTTTGAGGGGATGGCAGGGGGCAATTGTACCTTTATTTTTCAGTGTAATTACCTATTTGTTGAGACCCTTGCCCTTAGAAAAATTTCAAGCGCTGCCCTATTATATTGGTGGTGAAAAATAATGTTATCTCTCAAATGCTATATTTATAGAAAGAAAATGACGTGTGTATTATGAACTTTTTTCACCCCTCTCTTTCTCTCTTCTTCTCTCTCTTTCTATCTCTCTCTCTCTCTATCTAATCCACTCTCCCCTCCCCCTTTCTCCCTCTCTTCCTCTCTCCCTCCCGTTGATAGGAATTCGAGATGCAATCTCCCAGTTACAACAAGTAGTAGGGGATCTTGTCAACCAAACCACGCAGTCATTAGACGAAGTAAGTATATACGGAATATACAAAAGAATAACAAATATGTGCTCAATACAATATGACTTCATTATTATAAGTAGTAGTAGTAGTAGTAGTAGTAGTAGTAGTAGTAGTAGTAGTAGTATAGTAGTAGTAGTAGTAGTAGTAGTAGAGCAGCAGCAGTAGTAGTAGTAGTAGTAGTAGTAGTAGTAGTAGTAGTAGTAGAGCAGCAGCAGTAGTAGTAGTAGTAGTAGTAGTAGTAGTAGTAGTAGTAGTAGAGCAGCAGTAGTAGTAGTAGTAGTAGTAGTAGTAGTAGTAGAGCAGCAGCAGTAGTAGTAGTAGTAGTAGTAGTAGTAGTAGTAGTAGTAGTAGTAGAGCAGCAGCAGTAGTAGTAGTAGTAGTAGTAGTAGTAGTAGTAGTAGTAGTAGTAGAGCAGCAGCAGTAGTAGTCAGGGGCGGCGATCCCGGGGGGGACGGGGGGGACACGTCCCCCCCTCGATTTTTGTAGGGGGGGATCGTCCCCCCCGGAAAATTTAAAAAAGTGCAAAAAAATAATGTACAGCAAATACTGACTAAAGACTGCAACACACTATTAGGCTTTGGAGGGCCCAAGAGTGCAGCGTTTAGACAAATAAAAATACAAAAATCTTCTGGCTCGGGAGCTATGCTCCCTCGCATATTAATATTCTTCAAAATGTTCGAGTAAATATTGTAGAAAAGTGAAGTGTGAAAAAAAGTTTATTGTTTAAAAAGTTTATACCAGTGACTAATTTTCAAATGTTGCTGAAATGGCATGATTTTCTCTGAGCTTCCGGGGGCTCTGCCCCCCTTATCCCCCACCAAGGGCCCTAAGACGGGCCCCTGGTTGATCATCTGACCATATTCAAAAGCCTAAAACCCTGAGCTTCCGGGGCTCCGCCCCCTACACCCCACCAAGGGCCCTAAGGCGACCCCTGGATGATCATCTAATCGTAAGTTAATGCCTAAAACCGCTGAGCCTCTGGGGGCTTCGCCCCCTGGACCCCACTCCGATAAGTGACCTGCATGCAAGTGTCACAAAGTAAGGTATCAAAATATGCTCATCTGACCCTTATTAAATGCCTAAAAACTCTGACCTTCATGGGGCTCCGCCCCTTGACCCCGCCGGGGCTTTACCCCGCCGGGGCTTTGCCCCTGGACCCCACGCCAATTTACGCGCCATTTACTTTGCTCTATTTGATCGCAAATACTTTAGTCCCCCCCCCCCCCCTCTCCCACTTTGAAAAACGTTCCGCGGGGCCTGCATGTAACATGTTAGGGCGGTGATGATTTGGATTTTTTTCTCCACCCCCCCCCTCCCCCCCCCCCCAATTTTTTTTTTGCTCATTACGTCACTCCTCCCTCGTTCCTCGCGTTTCGTCCCCCCCGGTCATGAAAAGAAATCGCCGCCCCTGGTAGTAGTAGTAGTAGTAGTAGTAGTAGTAGTAGTAGTAGTAGAGCAGCAGCAGTAGTAGTAGTAGTAGTAGTAGTAGTAGTAGTAGTAGTAGTAGTAGAGCAGCAGCAGTAGTAGTAGTAGTAGTAGTAGTAGTAGTAGTAGTAGTAGTAGTAGAGCAGCAGCAGTAGTAGTAGTAGTAGTAGTAGTAGTAGTAGTAGTAGTAGTAGTAGAGCAGCAGCAGTAGTAGTAGTAGTAGTAGTAGTAGTAGTAGTAGTAGTAGTAGAGCAGCAGCAGTAGTAGTAGTAGTAGTAGTAGTAGTAGTAGTAGTAGAGCAGCAGCAGTAGTAGTAGTAGTAGTAGTAGTAGTAGTAGTAGTAGTAGTAGTAGTAGTAGTAGTAATAATAATAATATGAATGATAAATATAACAATAATTATACTGACAGTAATGATAATATTCCTTTTTTCCTTTCTTCACGTTTTGCCTAAACTTTCTTTTCTCTACTTCCAATTTTTCAGACATTCGACTCACTCAACTTTGATTCCTTGAAAGAGACAATCGACACTACAATTCAGCTCCCAGTAGAAAAGAGTGTTACGTATGTATTATCCTCATTAGGCCATTGTTGATTGGTTTGATAACTTTGATTACTATAAATCATGAGGTAGCAGATCGCGGAAGAGGGCTTTCCCCCCAGTTATTTTGACTTAGTTTGGGGAAGGTGGCATGTTCCGTGGACAAAAACTGTTTATATACGTTATATAAATTATCTAGGAAAGAGAGATTGGAAAAATACTAATAATATTACCCGTCCAGAGGCTCCAGTTGAATAATAATGAGTCCGCCACCAGTGCAATGGTTTCATGCGGTTCTAGCTAGGATTAACCCCTGAACAATCACCCCCGGGCAATAACCAAAGGCAGCGGGACAATTACCCCAAGGAAAATTACCTCCCGGAAAATTACCTCCCGGAAAATTACCCCCCGAGGACAACCCCCGAAGAAAATCACCCCTACCCCCCCCCCCCCTGAAAAATACCCCCTTGGACAATCCCCCCTCCCCCTTCCCGAGGACAATAATTACCCCCCCCCCCCCCCCCCGGCCGTAAAAAGTTCTGCATTTTCTGAAACACAACTTAATCATTGTGGACTTCCCCTTTAATGAACAGGGGGTAATTTTCGTTGGGGGGGGGGGTAATTTTCAGGGGTCGGGGTAATCTCCAAGGGGGGGGGGGGTGATTCGCTGTCCAGGGCGTAATTGTCCTGATACGGTTTCATGCGTGTAAGATCGAACCTCACTTTACAACATGGGCTGACTAGATGGCTGCAGAGCCGCAGGGATTAGCCCCCACCCCCCCCCCCCCCCCCTCCCATGTAGGCCTACACCACCTCTGAATATGTGATGATGATCATGATAATAATAATAATAATAATAATAACAACAACAACACCAACAACAAGAATATCTCCCCCTCCTATTATGTCTCTCTCTCTCTCTCTCTCTCTCTCCCTCACACACACACACTCTCTCTCTCTTTCTCGTCTTTATAGTGATCTGGCTGCCTCACTTCTACCTGTCGTTCTCGCCTTCATGGTCATCCTGACCGGTCTGGGACTCCTCGTCGCCGTCATCGGACTGAGATGCAACGATGGCCCGGGGAGACGGGGCTTCGGATGCGACTGCGGCGGCAAGATGTTGATGGGGTAGGTCGAAACACTTATTGATTATTGAACAAAATTGTTTGTTTGTTTTTCAAGTTATTTGAATAAATACAAAAAATTACAAAGTGACATAGGCTAAACATAGCCTAATTAAAGATGATGACGATGATAATGTTACAGCATTCGTTTGTCAAGTTTCTTATATTTTGTTGATATGTTGTTTAGAAATGTTCCTGTTGAAACAGCGCCAAATGCTGTGGATCATCGTCTCCTTTCATTTCCTTTAGTTATTTATAATGATTATTTGGTTATTTAATACATTTTCTATATATTTCATATATTTTCTTCTCCTCATTGGTTTTCCCCATAATTACAAACTAGTTGCAACATAATCAGGATAATGACCAAATTATATAATTGATATATCATCGAAATAACGTATACTTACATTGTAAAAAAATAATTAGATTATGAGATTAGATTACTGCTCTGTTGTATGGTCGAACAAATTTCATTCTCATACAACCAAGCTGCAAAAAATTCAAAAGAGGGCCGCAAGAATAATTGAACAAGACATATGACACACCATCGGCTGATTTGTTCACAAGTCTTAAATGGATGACACTAGACAAGCGGTTTGAGTTAAGTCGCGTTATGATGATATATAAATGCGTTCATAACTTAGCACCTTCTTACCTTCAGGTAGGCTTAATCAATCCTAATGATGTACATGAGCATCAGGCGCGTACGCAGGGGGGTGGTTTTGGGGTTAAACCCCCCCCCCCCCCCTCGAGTTTTTTTTTATGTGTATGTTTTATGTATGTTATTTTGGAAAACCCTCCCCTTTTGATTTTTTTTTTTAATAATTTAAAAAAAAAAAAAAAAAAAAAAAAAAAAAATTGCCAATGGCTGACCTTAAAAGGTGACCTTACCCCCCCCCCCAACTGGACAAAATGTCAAATTTTCAAATTTTGAGACCAAAAAAAAAAAAAAAAAGTGTACCCGGCTTACCCCCCCCCCCCCCATTTCACACTGATTGTTATAAGTGTAGCCCAATTGTTTCTTCCATATTTGAATGGAATAAGCTAGATAATTCGTTGAGAACGGCTTCCTCCGTCAATTCATTTAAGAGATTGTTTAAACAAAGTTGTAATTTGTGAATGGCTTAGCCGAACATACACTACGTGCATGTTCTGTAATATTAACATGACTTATTCACATAATTGCGACTTAATTAATATTTTCCTATTGACATTACTGTTTACTAGGTTAATGATATATGTTTATTTTGCAAACGAGTATTATTTTTGTAACTGTTCTGTATAAATGTTATAAACTATGTAAATATGTTCATTCAGGGCCCCATGGGCCATGGAAGACCACTACTTGTTGGTGAATGGGCTACCCTGTCAAAAGATTAGAACAAATAAATAAATAAATAAATAATATAAACATGAAATCACGAAGAAGGATTGCCAAATAAGCTAATTTTGAAGGCGCGGCAGTCCTTTGTAAAACTTAATAGTTATTTTATACAATTTCTTTTTAAATATTTGTAAAGGCCAAATCAGTCTTTTCTCTTTTCTTCATGCTTAAAAGTATAGGTTTATACGCCATCTTTGAATTATTGATAGACAAAAAAAAATGGAAGCAAAATTCTTTTCTTCAATTATTAATTTGTCTTCTTTTTGCAGCTCGGTGTGTTGGTCTTTCTCCATCTCCTTATTCGTCTGTTTACTTGCGGCCATCTTCCTCATCATTGGCTCCACCCTCACCATCGTTTGTGATTCGCTGCTTGACCTGTCACTCATCCAAGAGGTACACGCCCACATCCTGCACGATTTAGGGCACACACGAGTAATCCGTTCGCTCGCTATCGGGCGGAACAAAGTTGATATAGGCCTATGATATTAAATGATTCAAACAAATTTATGTGAAAATAACTGTCCTCTGTAAAATCGTAGGACGCAGGCTCGTACGCAGGGGGGGGGGGGGGGGTTGAGGTTCAACCCCCTCCCTTCATTTGATTTTTATGTGTAAGTTTTTGGTTTTAAAAAAAAAAAAAAAAAAATCCTAATGGACGACCTAAAAAAGATGACCCCCCCCCCCCCCCCACAACTAAACGGAATGTCGATCGGTCAAATTTCAAATCTCGGGACAAAAAAATTAATAAAAAAATAAAATGATACCCCCCCCCCCCCGGTTATTCAGCGGCTGGCTGAGTCGTTGCGAAATTTGTGGGACCCCCCCCCCCCCCCCCCCCAAAAAAAAAAATGTATGTCCTCTTACCCCCCCCCCCCCCCCCGCTTTATATTCAGCGGCTTGCTGAGTCGTTGCTAAATTTTGACCCGATTTCAAAATGTTAACCCCCCCCCCCCCCCCCCCCCCCCCCCCCCCCCCCCTTGAAAAAATCATGCGTACGCCACTGGTAGGACGTTTGTAGCCTTTTGATTTTACATCAAGGCTGAAGTAAACTTGTCTAGGCCTATGTGTTATTTAATAGGATTTTGATTTTTTTTCACATTACAAACTTCACAAATTTTGTTTGAGCCGGGAAAGTGCCCTCGTTATAAAATTATGTTGTCACTGCTCTGAGTATGAATCTTGACAAGAGTTTGTTCCCTTTTTTTTATGAAATCAAATTTGCCTTAGGTTACACGTTGCACTTCGCTCATTAACCCATCAGAAACAAGGTTTCTATCGTTTGATGTGTAAATTATTGCATTACAAACTTAGTGACCGGTGAAAGGAAATCTGCCTTTTGATGTACAAACCACACATGAAATGACAATCTATACATCATGGGAAATGGGAATCCCTTTATATCCCCCTTCTTAGTAGAATGAAGGTCAACTAAAAATATTGATTTTTATTTCATTAAACGAATATAACTGCATGCTGATTGACTTCTTAATTTGTATTTCGCATTTTTCTTCATGTATTTTTATTTTTCATCTCTGTGCCGTTTTTTACCGTCAGGTGGTTGATGACCCGGATGTATGGGGCGGTAACCCAATTACCAGTCGCTTCTCTTTCGGCAATTCAACTATCAATATTACTGTCTACGAAATCTTAGAGTAAGTTTGGCTCCCTCAACTCCCCCACCTGTCCTTTATTTATCATTATTTCATTATTGTTATTATTACAGAATAAAACAATCTTAAGAAATATCTGTTTATTTAACTTATAATTGATTACCATTACCTTTCATTTTCTGTACCTTTCCTATTGCACTTTTGTATATATTTTTCATGACTGTATTTCATCTTTTGCACAAGCTGCGCCTTGATCATTAAGTCAAGTGGATTTGGCGCCATACAAATATTATTTATTATTATTATTAAACTGTTTTTTATTTCATCATTTATTATTGTTTCTATCATAGAAACTGTCAAGAAGATGCAACATTATTTAATGCCCTCGATCTCGGATCCTCGGGACTTCTCGATGTCGTCCAGGATATGGACATCAGAGAGGTAACGTACTTTTATAAATAATTGTTTGTTCTATACACTCCAATTACTTATCTTTACTTTTAAATACATTCATTGATTACTTCCAGTCACTCTCTTTTATAGTTTACTTTAATATCGTTTATGTTGTTTGAGTTCACTTGATATCAAACCTCCATACTATACATAATGGCAACACGATTATTCACATTTTACAGTTTCTGACGATAGTCATGAAATAAAATGATCGAAATTTTCGCAAACATGACTAATATAGCAATTTTCCTGTAAGTATGCATCATCTGTATCATCATTGGATAACTTACTAATCTCCTCGTTGGGGTAACGCTCGGGTGTTGGGGTGAAGTTCAGTATAGTAAATCGGTATACTTTTGTAATTTACACCAACTCCGTACCGGGGGAAGAGGACACACTCCCAATTACAAAGCTATTAATCAGGTCACAGTTATTTTTTACATACTATATGAAAAAGGTATACATTCATAATCAACCTGTATCTCAAAAAAATATCTCTACATTATAAAAAAAAAAATCATCTAAAACAAGAAATAAAGTGAAATTAGTGCTTATTTTTATCCTTTTAGCCTCGTTCAGTAATGCAGCAGTAAAACACGGTGTTTTTGTTTAATGATGACGAAAGTATGATGCGCTTCACATTATTGTTCTGTATCTTACAATAAAGATATGACAGAGGTAATTTAATACACGGAGAACCTTTGCTGCGCGCAGTTGCCATTAATTTACAGGTACAAAAATATTTGGAGGAAAAAAAAATCGATGCAGTTTACCGCTTCGAATCTGAACGAGGTTTTATTGTTATTGAATGCATTACAGATGCTGCCTGATTTGACAAGTGTGTATGAAATGGTCAACGACACCGTCACCGCTTTGGACATCTTACCTCCCGATGAAGCAAACACCCTCTTGAGTCAACTGACCAATCAGCTATCACCCTCCAACATCACAGAAGCCATCCAACAGGTATAACGTGGGGGTGGGGGGGGGGGGGTACACCCTGGAATGTGGAGGTGTGGTGGTATAGTGGTTTATTCGATTGCCTCTCAATCCATGGGTTGGGGATTCGAATCCCAGCCTGGCACTATAACGTTCTTTGGAAAGATATTACTCCATATTTGCCACTATCCTACCTATAGGTGTGAAATGGGTACCCGGTATAAATTAGGATGCGCAAGTCGAATGTAGTTTGCAAAGCATTGTGAGCGCCTGCAAAATGGCTCCTGACTGGAATGCTCCCCAAGGAGTGAAGAATGTGCTTAAAATACAATGACCGGGGTAATAATATATATGTTAAGTGCTTAAAGACATCGTCGATGCATTTATTGAGCGCAATACAAACCCAGAATATATTTATAACGAATTATTATGAGTATTATTATTATTATTATCATTATCATCATTATTATTATCATTATTATCATATTTACCATTATTATCAGTATTATTACCATTATTTGTTTGTAATTAATAACTATTATCATTTTCACTAATATCATTATTATTAATATCATTATTAGTATTATCATCAGTATTATTTATCCTGACGTAGATGCAAAGTGAACTCAGTCAGATTCCATTGACAACCCTGAGTGACGCCCTCAACGATGGAGCTGATGCTGCCAATGCAGCCTTCCCGGTAAAGTTCACTTCTTCATTACACTTCGGAGGAATTGGTTTAAAACTTTTTTTTAAAGTAATTAATAAACTGAAGGAATTTTAATATAAAGGAGTGAAAATTGATGTTTGGAGAGTCATTTTAAGATTCACTTCATTTGAAGTCGAAATCCATGTTTAACAAAAAAAACGTTACTAGTACGAATGCAACTGTTTTTGAAAAATCATCTCATGGGCTATTTCAATTTTTATTTTTATTATTATTATCTTCTTTTTTTTAAAATTATTATTATCGTTATTGTTATCATTGTTATTACAATCATTATTTTATCATTATTAATGTTATTATCATTGCCATTAGTATCATTGTCATTATCATTATTATTATAGCTATCATCATCATTATTTTATCACTATTACTATTATTTTTTTATAAATTATTATTAATATCATCATCATTATTATCATTATTATTATTATTATAAGAAGGGTTAGTACAGTTGTAATAATATCTTTATTATTAGTAGTAGTAGTAGTATCATCATCATCATTATTACTAATAAAATCCAAATAAACCATTTCATTAACTTTAATCAATAATTTGAACTTTTTCATATTTTGAACAGGCAATGGCAGCAGACTTACGTGATCTGGCTGATGATTTATTGAGCATCAATGACCAACAGCTACAGCTCATCATCAATATTACGGTATGACAAACTTCTCACGCCCCAAAGACAACCCAATAACAAAAATTAAAAACATTCTTTGCTTGATATCGCATCAATTAGCTTAGTCACCACTTGAGATGTCCATATTCCGGAAAACAAACTATATGCACAAATCCTTTAATTTTGAAGGAAATATTTCGTAATTTTTTCTTGATAGATGTTATAAAAATGAAAATATACTTAAGCATTTATAAATGAAAAAAAAACTTTCAATAGGGATGCGTTTTCGGTCTCTGTGACAAATGAATGGAATTAATTATCATTTCAAAACCAAGTAAAGGATTCAGCTAAATACAACCGAAAATGAAGATGTATATATTATATTCATGCAAACCAATAAGCATGATAAAATTAACTAACACATCTTTGTCTTATGATTTGGGGAAAGATTTTAAAAACAAAAAGAAAAAAGAAAGTCGCCCAATGTGGGGCTCGAACCCACGACCCTGGGATTAAGAGTCCCATGCTCTACCGACTGAGCTAACCGGGCTTGCATGCCATGTAGTGCAAGGTTCCTTAGTCGATAAAATTGATTTGCGCCATCTACATTCTTATGTTGATGAGGATGATAAGTCATGCATACCATACTTACCATCTGTCATCATGTCATGCTATCATCCTTGCCAAGATTTTCCCGCTTGTGTATTTTAAATCTTTTTTTTTTTTTTAATCTATAGAAATGGTATCAATTATGTACTAACTTTGATTTTCAAAATGAATATTTGTATACATTTAAAAAAAAAAAAAATCCTTAATTTGGTAATCATTTTGCACCTTTGAAATGAATACAAACTATTTCATTTTGTTTTTCACACTGCGTTACAAGTTAAATGAGAAATATTATCCTAATTCATAATTACGGAGTTCTGTAACTTAAATTTTGAATAAGGTTCATGTGCATTCGAGGAAGTGTAATTTGGTATATTATGATAATTTGTTTTGGTCAATTAATGATAGCTATTTCACGATTTCTGTCATTTTACATTCTAATGATTTTTACAGTGATATTTTTAAAATCATTATGACTTATACTATGTATTTTGTATGTAGGCTTATGATAGCTTTATTACAAAAAGTAGGCCTACAATGATTCCCCAAAAGCTTCTTTTTTTCCTCCAATTTTATCCTTCATCATTTTTATGACGTTTCTTGATATTCTGTGCAGGTGACGCTTTTTGAAGAAGTCTCGAGATTAAACACATCTTTAGGTGGGGTTGAGGTGAGTTACCTGAGTATCTTGCTTTAGAAAGGGGTACCAAATTTGGGCGTTGCCCCAGTGGCATAGCTAACGGATGGCGCGAAATGAAGAGAGAGAGAGAGAGAGAGAGGGGGGGGGGGGAGAAAGAAAGTGAGATAGAAAGAGGGAAATGAAAAGATGGTCAATTCTCTAGAATTTCATCCACCAAAGATCAATGGTTGTGCAAAAGAAAAGAAGTTTTAAACATGTACTGTAAGATAACGAAATAAAAGCAAAGTACATTATGCCATTTCATTGATAACCTATGTAAATGTAGTTCTGAATGACTGAGTTCTGAGTTTGTTTCTCTGTGGTAATCTTTTTGTTTTACTCCATGAATACGTGATCTAGTTTTTTATGTTGGTAACTTTTCTTAGTATTGATTCAATTTTTCAATTTGATATTATTCCTGAACAGATTGTTTCTGATGAGGTTTCTGGTTCATTATCCAATTTGATGGATTTTATTCAAGACGATGCAGGGCCAATAGTTACACAGGTCTGTTTTTGTTCGTTTGTTTCTTTGTTTTCTAGTAATTTGATATAATTTGTTGTTTCATCACCAGCATGCAAAACAGTGCTAATTTCCCTGGACCCGCCTCTTTCCATAGTATGACTAAAATCAGAATGTTTATATTATCATTATCATCACCATCATCATCACCGTCATCATCATTATTATCCTTATATTTTACATATGCCTCATTCATTATTTTGTCCATTCTTCTTTATAAATTTGTTCATCTATTTCATATTATTTGTTTTGAGCTGTCATATTTTTAAGCAATAATGTGCTTATAATGATAGTCCTTCTTCCGCGAAAAAAACTATATAATATAAAGTCTGATGAAATATGGCCTTGACAATAAATATTTATCTTTTCTTTTTTTTCTATTTAGTATATTATTTGCTTATTCATGATTCTTTGTCACAAAGTACTTTTCAGTATATCATGTTTGTTATGTAACCGAAAACTGTTTATATTTTATATGGAATTGATCGCACCTTCCAAAAAGCATAACTTTCTTATTTTTAATCGTTTTTTGCTCAAACTTTACCTAATGTGTTTCTCTCATGTTTCTGCTTCTATTAAAACAAACTTAATATCAAGATGGACTTCCCCTTTATATACATATTTTGGTGTGTTACGTTTTACTTGAAAGTTGAGTTTCTGCCCTTTCATATGACACCTCAATCAGGAAAAATGAGCGAGGAATGACAAAGTTCTGTTTGTTTAAAGTAGTGCTTGCATTTCCATTATTTTATTAAACGAATTCGTTTTCACTGGCTGCCTGCCGTATCAATAAAATAAATTAACAAAAGACTTAACTCCGTTTCGTTGACAATCAGCCGTAGACGAGAGTCTTCATGCATGGCTGATTGTCAACGAAACGGAGTTAAGTCTTTTGTTAAATCTGCTTTTTGCTACGGCAGGCACCCAGTGAAAACGAATTCGTTTCTTAAAATTATGAAAATGTAAGGTCTACTTTAAACAAACATAACTTTGTTATTCCTCGCTCATTTTTCCTGATTGAGGTGTCATATAAAAGGGCAGAAACTCAACTTTCTAGAAATGTGAATTTTTCTTCGAAATTCAGATACCGCCCGCCAAATGTCTTTTTGGTTTCCTTCCTTCAAAATGCTTTTAATCACTCATGCGTAAAATATGCATCATCTGAGTAGCGTCAACTGAAAGAGGAGACTCTAAGCTTTCCAAATATGTATCATTCATTAATTATGGTTGTAATTAAGTTATGATAAAACATCGATACTTCTCGGTTTCGTTTTTTCTGGGACGCACTGTATATACATGTCGTAAGTTTTACTCTGTTTTGTTATTGGTGTTACGTAACAGGCCCTGGAAGCTTACATTGATAGCATCCTCTCAATAGCAGATCAGTTTACTGATGAAGTCCTGCGACGGGTAAGAAGACTTTTGTTTCAACAACATTTAATGGCATAAGCCCCTTATTACGAATATATACGTGCAGTTAATTGCAAAGTCACTATTTCAGGGGCCTAATATCGAAAAAAAACATTTACTTATTTTATCACATGACTTTATGTATCAGCTATGTTGTTCAAAGTCGCGCCAATTAGAAATTAACTAATTTTTATCGAAAATAATATCGCTAGTGATATTCGTTTGTCTCGCAATGTATGGTCAACAAGGGATCAAAAGATAACGACATTTCGTGCGCCGCTGCAACACTTCGCCAGGTGATAAAATATATTGTAATGATTAATATATTTAGCATTAACTAATTTTTGTTTATTACTTCAAATAAATAAACTAACGTAAATGTATGTTTGTTTGAAAGGTATTCTTTAACACGTATAATAATATCAAAGAATTCTGGACGTGTAGTTTTTTTAAATCTTTTATTTCATCGTATTTTTATTTTTTTCCCTCCTTCTCTTCAGATTCAAGACGATATGGGACGATGTGGTATCGTTCGTAACATCTATGACGCTATCGTCGGGTCGTTGTGTCTTTATTTCGTGCCAGGTTTGGTAAGGAAATATACTAGTCACAATTATATCAGAATAATTTGATTGACAGTTAATTTATGTAAAAAAAAGTTAAGGTTCTGCCGATAAATTCAATTGGAAATATGTAAAATTCAGGACTTGATTTATTTGATTTTGTCACTGATTAAAATTTTACGAGATTTTTGGGAAAGTTATTAATTTGGGTATTCTCTAAAGCTGTTGAACAATTCATTTGTCGTAAAAGTTGTATACTTTATGTTAGGAATTTAAAGTCTATTTCTTCTGCTTGTTGGCACAGTGGTCTGACGACACCTCCCCCCCCCCCCCCCCCTCTTTCTGAAAATGCTTTAGTGATTTAAAAGCAGCATAATTTTGTCCTATTAATTTGCTTTTTTTCTCTTAGCAAATTTAAGAGGGCTCCATACCCCTATACTAAATTAATCTTGGCAAATTAAAAAAGAAGAGCATTGTATCGTCTCCTTCTTCTCCTTCTTCTCTTTTGTGGGGGGGGGGGGGACTTGTAATACGTCACCCCCCCCCCCCCTCTCTACACATAAGAACGTGTCCGACGACGCACAGTAACAAATCGTTTTGACCTTATTCTTTATTCTTTAGAACGTGTTCTGGTTCGCCCTTTCCGCCATCTCGTTCACCCTCATCCCCGGCATCGTGTTCAACGTCCGTCTCGCAAAGTACCTTCGACGTCCAACTCATTCAGGGCCTCGAGAATCGGTAATCTGCAATGGCTTCGCAGTCTACCCCCCAACACCGACGTACGTATTTTCAAAAGACTGTAATACATTATCTTTCAAATCGGGGTCATAGCAAACCTTTTAACTCCTTTCTATCAAAAATGAATATAATTTAATGTTTCGATTTAACCATTATGTGCCAATCAGATACACTTACAAATTTTGCATTGAAAATTAATTTTCAACAATCTTTTTTTTTTAAAGTTTGTGTTCAATCTATACTCGTCAAGTGTGTAAAGTAATTTTGTTTAAATGTGCAGGGCCCTTCAATTTACCGCCCCTTTTGTAAAGATTGATTGAGGAAAATTATAATTTGGAAACAAACATCACTGCCCTCGTAAGCCTGGATTTGTGTCTAATATATTAACTTAATACATCCTCCTTTTTCCCCCTTTTTGTTGGCAGCGGGACTCCCCTAAGTTCGATACGGGGATCGCCAGCGAGTATGGGACGGCGTCTGAGTGAGAGTCTGGTCAACTTAAAATTCCCTCGTCACTTAACAACCAAATTTAATGGAGCAGAGAGCCCATAAATCAACCGTTGATGACGTCATGTTTATTAATACCTACCTACAGTAATCCAGTAAAAACATGATAATAGCAAATCTATTTCGATGTGTGTGATCCATTACGACGTAATGTTTTTGAATAATGGCCCTTGACCCGCCTCCTTGAAAATATGACAGCTATCTCCAAATATCTAAATTTATGCAATGCTTATTTCGCTGGGAATATCAAATTATGTTGTAATTCATGATCACATTTGAATTTGTCACAAATTTTCCATTTATGGTGGTCATTGCAAGCAGTGTTCAACTTATTTTGTAAGGAATATTCTTCACTATTTGAATAATAAATTGTTGTATATATGTATAATACTTTTTAAATCCGATTTTGTTACTTACTTTTATTAAATATTTAATTCATTTCTAACAACCCCTGCGTACGCTGTTTGTTTGTTGTTTTTGCCCCCATCATGATAAACATTACAATCACTAGAACCTGCCTGACAATAATATCAACGGCTTCTTTTGAAGCTCTTAAAATTTCTGTCAGGCTGTGACGTTTACTTCAAACTAGATTTGAATATAATTTAATCGTTTGTATATAATTATAGCGGGGAGGGGGCGACGGAGGTGGAGAGAAAGAGAAAGAGAGAGAGAGAGAGAGAAAGAGAGAGAGAGAGAGAGAGAGAGAGAGAGAGGGAGGGTGATGGGGTAAAAGGGCAGGGAGGGGGTGCGCTGTTGAAAAAGTGAAAAGGATATGCATTGGTATGAGTATACAGATCAATTCAACAACTGGTTCTGACGAAAGGATAGGCGCGGATCAAGGGGGGGGGGGGGGGGGGGGGTTATCGGCCAGCACAATTTCCAAGGGCAAAAAAAAGAAAACGAACAATTAGTGCTCACCCTCCCCCCCCCCCTCCCCTGAGCGAAATATCGACCGGCACGATTTTCAAATTTCAGCACATTTAAATAGTAAATTCCAAATTGATTTCAAATTTTGGCCTCCCCCTAAGAAATTCAACAAAAAAAACATTAACTTGTTAAAGATGAGTGTATAACATGTAGACCAAGATTATATTATGCGTATAGTTACACAAAAATAGAAACTACTTTTCTTCTCTTTTTTTTTCTTCTCCTTCTTCTTCTTTTTCTTCTTCTTGTCGTTTTTCTTTTGCCTTCTGCTTTTTATTCTTCTTCTCTTTCTTCTTTTTCTTCTTCTTCTTCTTCCTCTTCTTCTTCTTCTTCTTCTTCTTCTTCTTCTTCTTCTTCTTCTTCTTCTTCTTCTTGATCTTCTTCCTTTCGGTAGTTTGCACTTGGACGGGGGAGGGGCACTTGTCTTTAAAAAAAGAAAAATAATAACTATAATAGTAACAATATGAGTTACGATATTGATAATAACGATGACGCTGAAATGATAATAAACGAACTACAAAAAAATGAATTCAAACGAATACAACGATAAACACCCCCAAAACAATACAAAAAACCACAAATAGGAACCTCCCTATTGAAATAAAGAAAGAATAAACAAACGAAAAAGAGAAAAACTGAAACAAAACAAAACCAAAGAATAAAACAAAACAAACCAAAAAATCACCTCTCGTCAGAGTGGGGGAGAGGAGAGTAACACCTTCAGGATATACATCACTGGGCACATGCATTTTTGTGTGTATCTGTAGCAGTTTAATACTCGTTGTCGTTATTGACTATAGTGCACTCAAGTTGAACTATTTATTATTGCCAAATTACTTCTTGACTCATTTTGAACATTACACTTTCTAAAAGAAAACAAAATTGAAAGACTGTATAGAATGATATTATGCCAGATTAGCGCTGTCCTGAAAAAAAAACCCGATCGAGGCTTCTCAGAAAAATGTCTTTCAAGGGTTCGCCCCTCCCACTACTTCTTTGTCAAGCTACAAAAGGGGAAAATTTATATTTGCGCGCGACCTGTAAATAACACTGCGCATGCTCACTTTCATGTCAGTACATTTCGCTGCTACCCGGCCGCCATTTCGGCCCCCGTTGTAATACGTTGCATCGACGAAATAATCTTTCCAACATGTTACGTCATCTAAACTATGACCTCGGAAATCCTATCTTTGGTCACCAATGGCTGGCAATGTGTGATCACCGGTTCGTCACATTATCACCTAATTTCGACTGAATTTGATCGTCGATTTTGCTGTTAAATGATGGTACGTATAAACTGCCCTTTGTATTAATGTTCAGGCTACAGGACGAAAGAGAATGAGGCTTGAGAGAGCTGAGAGAGAGAGAAAGATAGACAAACGTCTGACTCTGAAAATTGTATAAAATTAAAAAAATACCGGCGGGCAGTGCAAAGTCAATCACTCCATTCAATGAATGAGCGAGTGAAACCGAAATAAAACGATGATTTGCTGAAGCCAAAGAATTTTCTGTGTTGGATTTAAGACAAAATTGCAAAGTAAAAACACATAAAATGACAATTGTTAACGTAATCACACTCCTGCACATGATGAACATGCAAATTGCAAACGAAGCCTTTGATTTTTGAAGGGAGCGGTAGTTTCAAGTTTGATACCGCCGCAATGCAATGCCAATCATCCCATTTTCATCATGTGTGATTACCTTAGCTTCGACTTGATCTTGAGGGACCTTAAATCCACAAGCCTTGCTTTCACCCAAGGTCACCTCATCTTTCTATTGTAACGCCATATTCTGTAAACCTGTTATATTCATGTCATTTTTGTAAAGTGTGTTATGAAAGAAAGATAAATAAAACTTGAAATTTGAAACTTCGGTGTTCAATGAAAAGGTGAAGCTGAAGTAGAGTAAAGTACCCGGTTTTCGGCCACTTAAGACAAAATCCTATTTATTGGACTCTTTACTTCCTATTTATTATCATTTCTTGTTCAAATCATGAAGCAAATATTATTATTATTTAAACAAAAAAAGAATCCCCCAAAAAAATCACGAATTGCCATGACAATATTCATTTCAATTTTCACTGTTTTGGAGCCGGTTATCGGCCGAGCGTTTCAGTTTACGGCCGCATGTACAAAGTCAATAGGAAGCGCTCGCGCGCGCCGTGCGTTTCTGCGCTGATGTATAGCACAAGCGGGCGGAGCAGGTATCCCACGCCGGAGCTCCCGGGTGCTCGCCTGGCCGAATACAGGCACAGCGGTGATCGGAAGTTGGAATCTGAATTAGACGGACATATCGTGTGTGCGTCGCGGTGTGCGGCTGCATTGATTTAATACATGCGATGAGATACTTTTGAGCTTGCGACCAGCACAAAATCGGGCTCTATATCTGAAAAATACTTGAAATAAAGCTCATTTTATGGTACCCATATTTCTTACATACACGCGTAAGAAACTCGATTTTTCAGATTTGGGTAGCGGGACCGCCGATTACATCGCTAAAATGTGATATTTTAGGATATATTTTTCATTGCAAATGTGGTTCTTCAGTGACACTGGCATGGTATGGTATGTGTGGGATATGTGTTATGCTATTATGCGATGTATTTTAAAGTGATTTTACCATGTATCCAACCAATTGGCCGAAAACCGGAGCTGACCGATTACCGGGTACTTTACTCTATACCTACTTTTCTTTCTATTTTTCAACCGAGATGAGTATCGTCCGCATAAACTAGGATAGATTCTAGATCTAAACCTATCCTCGTCAACGCGAAAAGATGTGTCCTAAACTTGTTCACAGATTTTTTTCTTTCTTCGGTGCTCTGGGTGTTTCGGTGTTCCCGATTCGCGTGCTGGCAATGTGAAAAACGGATTCGTTTAATAAAATACCCCCAGTCCAGTTCAGTTCACCGTCTACTTTTATGGGTTGCCCGTCTTCCAAAGGTAGGGTTTCTGATCGCGCACCCGATGTTGTGTGCTAAAATTCTTCCCATAGAGATTGCACGCATCCCTATGCAGTCTACGTGCATTGCGCGACCATGCAAAATTGGTCAATTTTTTTTCTTTCAAATCGAGATTCAAACCTTTATTCTTTGTGATCCTGAAGGTGAAACTCAATAAATGAGGTGTCATATGAAAGAGCAGGTGAATCCCCATATTTCCAAAGGGGCTGCATCTCGGAATTCTAAATATATTTTTGTCAAAACAGCGATTTAAACATTGTGTCCTGGCTAACTTCGAAGTTTGACACTTTTGAGATATGCAGCCCCGATCAATAAGTAGTCCCAGTCCTGAGGAATATATCTATGCGCTTATTTTTTCGCTAGCACCCAGGGATCACAAAGGATTACAGTTTAAAAATACCCTTCCCGCTATTTGTTGGATCAGCTAATTCGGGAGGCGTGCGCTCCGCTCAGTCCAAACCATGGTTACATCGCGTAACACATCTCCGCGTACGAACGAAACCCACATTATAGTGAATAAAAGTATGGCTAGCCATACTAGTCAATGGCACATATCGCGGAGACAACGTGGCTCAAGCTGCAAGTTCCGCATAACATGGGTACGCTATACATACGCTGGCATATTGCATGATACAGCTATTTAACTAAATTTAGCAAAACAACATAACTTTGCGTGTACGTCTTTTTCGTCGATTCTGACCAAATCGATATGAATATTGCAGCATTTTGGAGGGGCTGTATCATTTGATAGAAACATCGGTGAGACTTGAAATTTGAAATGTACAATTCTGATTACATTTTTTATTCAAGTATCAAACAAAAATGGTGAAAAACGATCCCAAATTGAAAATTGAAAAATTGTTTAGACACCCTACCAAAGGATTTATCGCTCGTAACGTAAAAGTCTCTGTAGACCTCTCTAGGTCTACAAAGATGTGAAATGCATCAAGAAATTCATTGGGGAATCCTTTTTTCGCATCGCTAACGCGCGGATCGGAAATCAGAATCGTCAGCGAAAATGCAGATGATCCTGATTTTGGTGGACGCGTCTGTCATCGTTTATGAAGATGATTCTCGTTTGTGCTGACAATCCTTAAAGAGAAATAAATGTCATTTGCCAAACAATTTGGGTAGAAAATGTATATTGGCTGAGTAATGAGCATAAAAAGATAAGGAAAACAAGGTAAGTAGGGCTGACACTATTTCCATCTGTGATCTGTGTACAGTGCTTGTTACTTTACCAAGACTGGGCCAAATTTATTACAATTTTGATGACTCCAGAACCTTGCAGTACACACCAACACCGCCAGAACTTTGCTGGAGCGTTCCTGGAGCGGTGAAAAAAATTCATCACCGCTCGTAACTGTTCACCACCGTTTAACAGAAGTTGGCCCCCGTTAAGGCAACGCCGTATACGCTCGGCCACCGCTGATGGTCCCTCCTACCGCTCCGAAAGTTTTGAGCTGCACAAAATATTGCGAGCGGTGAGGAGCGGGCAATTTTCCGCTCCGGCAAAGTTCACCACCGCTTCAACAACGCCCAGTCAAAGTTTGGCACCGCTAGACGCAAGTTCGTGGACGCTTTGGTCCGCTAGGCCAACGCAGAAATCTTGAACGCTGGACCACCGCTGCTTCGCCAGCTTTGCCCGGGCGGTGATTAAACGTTGCACAAACTTTGGTGGAGCGGTTGTAAGCGTTTTACGAGCGGACACGGGATTGCTGGAACAGTGTCGGGCGTTGAAGCAGCGATCCATTGCGGTGATGAACTTTGGTTTGGCGTTGGTATGGAGGTGTCGGAGCGGGACCAACGCTCGCTACCGTTGAACCAACGCTAAAGCAACGCTGGCTTCAGCGGTGCACCGCTAAGGCAACGCCCGTGTTTTCGATTTGTTTCCCATTTTGTGCGCGGTGACGAGCGTTGTCGAAATTCGGCCCCCTCTCCCTACCGTTCAAGGAACGCTCCAACAAAGTTCGGGCGGTGTGACCGGGCCTTTATGCTAGATGATCAACCTTTTCTGATCGATTCCACAATGTTTCCTTCACAATGCAATGGCATGACCAGAACTGGTCTATACCTTTTATACTTATGAATTGTGTATTTATCTTTCTCATCCCATCCAGGAATTTGAATGCCTGTCGATCTGGTGTCCTCTCCTCTCTGAGACCTCTCCAGACATTGTGCACGCCCTGACCATGACCACCACTCCAACCATCATGGAGTAGGCCGAACTAAACAAGACGTGTGCAGGGGCATTCTCACATATGCCATCTAGCACCATGTGTCCACTGTACTGTCATTAGATCACCCCTAATCTCTCATTTTACTCTGAAAGAGAGAAGGGATTAAGAGCCAAAGTAGAGAGCAAAAGAACATCCAAGAAGTTCATATTTCTGTGGTTACTTATTTTTTTTTGGAAGAGCATATTCAGGAAAAGAAATAGTACATTCTCAGTACCTGTTTTAAAAAAAAAAGCATTCACTAGAAAAAAAATAAGCTTTCCGATAATATTTTTAGGTCAGGACATCTGAGAAAACAAAGATGGTAAAATGATTTTGTTTATGGATTAAGAAATCCAATAACTTTCAATGATTCTTCAAAGCCCTGCGGCCACTCCCGTCAAGATGGCTTCATCGACGTCCGTCCAGAATTGGCTGGGCCAGGAGCTCGAAACGAGGGGTGTTGATGCGGTGGTCTACACCCGCTACATCCTGAGCATCTTCCAGCAGGACAGCTTCGACCTGGAGCAGGACCCGGAGCTTGTGGTCGCCGCAGCACAGCCTGCGGCTCTGCCGGCGGCACCCCACAACCTGCACCCCAAGACGGGCCTGGAGGGTGGTGGAGGGGGCGGAAGCAGCATTACCCATGCTGGCAACCACCACCACCAGGCGCTCCCGGGCAGGAAAGAGAAAGGGCGGGGTCGGTGTAAGGGGAAGAACCATCACCTTCGATGGCAGACTCCGGAAGATCTGAAGAAGGATGCCGTGGTGAAGTGCCTCCAATCAGTTGCAGAGAAGGTATGTACAATTTATAATGACTGCATGCTAAGTGATCCGACTACAAAAAAGTGTGAAATGTGGCAAGGAGGAAATCAATACTTTCTAAAGATTAAGATGCATTACAGGTCATTCTCCATCTTTTGGTCATAGATGGAAAGCCTATAAAGCTGCAAATCAGGCCCCATTTCACTAAATTTGTCATCAGTGACAAATGACCGTTTGTTATAAAGCTACTGAAATCCTTGCTTCTGATTGGTTATCAGCAGCTTTGTCACCGATTTGTGACATTTGTTATTGAAAACGGGTCCCAGGATGTATATGATCACTATGCTTGATTTTGCATTCTTGCACATGCAGTGGTGTGTCATGTATTTTCTTTTGACCATGTCATTACAATTTCTGGTAAATTGAGGTCAGATTGCTGCAACGCCCGTCAACTTTTGATGCCCTAGTAAATTTCTACATGTGTGAAAACAGAGATTTTGCATGGACTTTATTCATATGGTACTTATTTCTGATGCATGTTGGGACTATGGCTATAATTTCACTTTTTACACTAGGGCAAATTTCATGCCACAATTCATTCTGAATTGAACAGAGTCCTGATTCTAAGGTCCATTTTGCTTGCAAAAGAGTGAACTTCTCTGAGTGTTTTCCTTCCCAAACATGTACATGTACAGTCATGTTTGCAATTGAAATTGCAACAGCGATTTAAATTTGCAACTTAGTGAAATTAAGTCCTGTGCGTAGCATGAGAGAAAACGAATCCTAGCTCCAATGTTAATGTTGGGGCCCAGTTTCTGAAGCAATGTACATGTACATGTAATGTAGCTTGGCAGTTGGAAGTCCAGAACTACATGTACAATGACACGTCCCTTGATAACTTGGTTTCTGAGAAATAGGTTGTGGTTGAATGACTTGAATCGCTCATAGTGTAATACGAGTTTCAGTTGAGAAGGTTACAGTTAGAGGGAAAATTTGTGCATGCCTTAGCATGAAACTTCTTGAATTTAGCGAGTGGTTCATTTTCATGAAAGGTTCATGCTGAAGAATACATGTACCTCACCACAATAGATGCAACACAGAATTTGTGCATTTTGCGAAAGTACCACCACATGTTCTTGGTTTTGCGGTATTGTCCTTTTCTCTATGAAGGTTCATTTTTAACACAACAATGAGTGAGTACACTTGTTCTCCATCCCTACTTGCCATTAAAAGAAAAAATGTAGTGGTAAAATAGTTACAACCATGTATACGTGTATCTTTTCTTATCAAATGTACAGTATCTTAACAAGGACCTTGCTGTGAGCACTGATCCTCTAGTATTAGTGTTCACTAGGCCTGAGTCGAAACGGGTCCCCGCCCGGGCCCCGACCGTCGAGCTGAAACCCGGTTTTTGGTTTTCGGGTTTCGGGTTGTTCAAAATTAAATTTCACACTGATATTTTGAAATATAGAACTAAAAATATGGAATTCACAAACTTATATTTCAATATAATCAAATAAATATGCTTTAGAAATAAATGGATATTGTTTCAGTTGACGGTAGGTGTTTTTATCGCTCTAAAATTGAGGCTGCAAGAAAGGAATCACGCTTCGTGGTACCGATCGAGTGCGTTCAGAAACGGAAGTGGAAATAGATATATGACCCACTGAAGACAGAGCAAGAAAATGCCACACACAAGACTAAAATATTGATCAGACTATTGTAATTAAATCGTAATACTAAAGGCATTAATTTAATTGTCAAAATATATCCACAACATAATGGTTTATCCTTGATAGTTTGATGAAGGAAAATAAATTAAAGCTCTTGAAATAACATCGAAGTGCCTTTCGTTCGTTCTAAAAATGCGTGTATAAAGGCAAGCAGAAGTTACGAGTCAAGCTTGATATGCATGTTTACATCCCTACACCGTCATCCGACCTGATCGGAACAATAAGCATTAAACCAATTAAAAAACATCACGTAAGACTTTAAGGGACTCCAATTCAACAAAATTACCGTAAAATAATTATTTGCTTTGACAAATAATACTATAGATATTCATAATATCTTACAGAAATAATGATATTTCATGAGCTACGTACTCGATATCGAGTTCAGCTGGCAATCACTTTGAAATGAGATTTTTAGTGTCAGTGCAGTGGTGAAAATTTCGGGTACCCGGTCCCCGCCCGAAATTTTCAAGTCAAACCCGGGTTCGGCAAAACCCGTGATGACTCAGGCCTAGTGTTCACCCCTGAACTGATTAGACAATGTACAATGTAGTTGACCAAATGTTTTTTTTTTTTAATCTTTAAAATAATTATATCCACCAGATATTCAGTGTAGGAAAATTCAGCATTATTTAGATGCCTGTGTGACAAACTTGCTCTTAGCATTATGCATTCTTAGCATTGCACGACTCCATTTACATGCACTCCTTACAGATTTGTTTTTGAGGACAGAGAAAATTAGGGCCACTCTGTCTGAAAGACAGGCTAAAAATGCATACACATATATGTAGGGAGTGAAAAGGGGACTCATAGCTCTTTATGAAAGCAATCTACATTACATGTTCCTGTGGCTGTGTGTGTATTTCTTTGGATTGTTTTATGACCGGATGGAGTTTTCTCACTCAGTCACAATCACATATCATAGACTTTATAATTCCATTCATTAAAACAAGAGAAACAAAAATCAACAAGAATATGTTTTACAGTCGATGATAGAATGTCATACTGTCCACAGCAGGCCTGCATTTATACAAAAATGGACATGTACCAGTATGTGCACTGTACCAGTACACATCCACTCAGATTTGGAGTTCCACATTCAAGACTGGTTTGATTTTTTAATGCAGCCTTTTACATTATTCATCTCTCTCTCTCTCTCTCTCTCTCTGTCTATCGCTCTGTCTCTCTGTCTCTGTCTCTCTCTCTCTCTCTCTCTCTCTCACGCTCACTCCTTCCCTCCCTCCCTATCTTCTCTCTCTCCCTCTCCATCTCTCTTCCTGACATAAAAATTTAAATGATAAAACAAAATTACTGTTTAAATGTATCTTTTAGAGCTTTGACATGTTTTCTATAATTAGAATTGACCTGGCTATTAGCAGCAAGTCTATTAGGATTAGGATTGATTCGGGATCAGATTGGCTATCATGTCTGAGACTGATTGTGGCTAAACATGTACACATACATGTGTTTGTATGTACAATGTACACTGTACATGTACAGTGTAGGCATTATAAATGCAAAACTTCTTATGTTTTGAAGAAATATCTTCACCAGTTTGCAAATTTGAAAACTTTCCATTGTTGGCTTGCTTTGTTTCATGAATGAATCGGCAAAAAGAACAGATTTGGAGGTAAAGTTCTACTACCATACTGTTTCATGTACATTGTAGTTGGCCTATGATTTGGGAAATACAATGTACTCTTCATAAAGTTAAAATTTCAATTATGGAAAGGTTAAGGGCCATTCCATGGGAAGGTGGACATGACACTAAAATTTCAAGTTCATCAAATTGCTAAGAAATTATTCATTATGATTTACACACATGTTGAAGTTACAGAAACAAAAAGAATTACATCAATTGATCAAATATTTTCTGAGATACAGCAACAAACATGGGAAAGATTTTTAGTCATCCAAACTGCTAAAATTTACATACTTAACTAAAAAAAAAAAAATGTTAATGGAAAAATATTGTTAAGACTTCTATTAATTTGATTTATACTTAGGCATATTAGGTCTACTTCTGTCCCTAGGAGGAAATTTCTACACCACCACCCAAAAATGTTTCACCATCACACACAAAATATGCACTTGAGCCAAGTAACGCGAGTTACCAAAAATATGATTATTTTTCATTCTGAAAAAATCAGTAGAGCTAATTTGTTGGCAATCATAATTTTCTAAATTCATTACCCCCTAATCCTGTAAGCAAGATGTTTGCTCAAATAAACATTGTTATTATCTTTTAAAATGCCAACGAAAAGTGTAACGCGAGTTACCGTGTAACGCGAGTTACCACAATGTAACGCGAGTTACCAGCTAAAAACCTAAGTTCCCACCAGCATGAGCAGCTCTTGACCTGTACTTGGGCTAAGGTGTGGTGAACATAATGAGATGTAGTGTTATGCAGACCATGATGCACTGTTTAAGCATAAGAGGGCAGCCTAAATGAGATCAATTAATAGCATACTCAAGGTCATACTCAAGGTCAAAGAGCACATGGCACATTCCTGAGTTAAGAGAGGCTTTCACTTTCTATGTACAAGTATTTAGCAGTGATTGAAAACCCAAAATTCATCTTCTGAATTAACAGCATCAAGATTAAAGCAGGGTCAGTCTATTTTAATAATCTTTACCTATAATTAAAAAGAAAGAAAAGTTTAAAAGATTTAAACAGAATCTTGAGTTCTGGAAATGATGGAAATTTTTTTTCTCACAGAATGAACATAACTTGAACTGAATGCTCTTCATTCTTCCAAATAAATAACATCTTTTAATTGATTTTTTGAGAATATGTACGAGTAGTAATAGTTACAGTAATAGTAATAGTAACAGTAGTAGTAGTAGTAAAAGTAGTAGTAGTAGTAGTAGTAGTAGTAGTAGTAGTAGTAGTAGTAGTATAGAAGTAGTAGTAGACTTTATTGGATAACTTGTTTAATAGCACATGACTAATCTTCCACAAGGTCTATAGATCTTATATCAGAAAATTGATTTTTCTCAGTGTTGTCCCACATAATATTTCCTGTGTTAACTACACAGAAAAGATGATACAGTCATGGGGATTAATAAATATGATTTCAAGTATGTCTGCATTAGACTTGGCTTGCCTGAAAATTCTTCTACATGTAATGTATGATAACAATTCAGGAATACTATGATGACCCTATTCATGGTGAATTCACTGCACAAGACAACAGTGATTTTTAAAAATCATACCACAGGCCTTAAATTTTGTCATTTTTAAGGGCACCAAGGCCACTACAAAGGGCACCAAGGCCAAAATATTTTTACAAAAAGGGCATCAAGGCCCCCCCCAAAAAATTCTATTTTTGTTAGATGTCATGTGTATTTTATAATGAAACTTGTGCGGGATCAATTTCCCATGACTTTTAGCACCAGCTTCTTCACAGAATGTATAGAGGTCTACGGTACATACAAACAACGGCGGCGCCCCCCGCAAGCCTTAGATTAAGCAGCCAGGAGCAAGGGGCAATTTTTTTTCTAAAGTTGCCCCTTGCCCACGGAAATTTACCAGAGCAAGGGGCAATTCCGTAAGAACCAGGGGCAATTTTCCAAAAACAGATAGACTAGGCCCCAGGTGCTAGGCCCCTAATCTAATTATAAGTTCAAAGATACAATGTTAATTTCATAATGTGAATAGAACGATCAATTTAATAACTTTTTAATCTTAACAATATCAACAGGAAAGATTGATTAAGAACATCAAACATATTCTAAAGTAACTAAAAATATTGATGAGCAAATGAATAAATAAATTGTAAATTTCACAAACATCGAAAGTCAGAAGGACTTGGCAAGTTTACCAGGTATCCCAAATCGAAATCGCACCTCACACACAAACCTTCCGCCACACTCTCGGTAGCTGGTAGTAGGAGCAAATTTGAAGAAATTATCTTTTTAATTGTTGTATAACCAACCCAGGGAAAAAATTAAGTTTTTCATTTCGGGGGCTCCATTTCAACTTTCGGGGCTTTTTTTCCATTTCGGGGCCTTTTTTTCTGGGGCTACTTTTTCATTAATTCATAAAAGGATAGGCCTAGGGGGTCTACAGTTTGTTGAGATTTGTTTAGTAGGCTAAGCCTAAGGTTTCGGGCTTCCTGCTTCATAATTGCCTATTAAAAAAGAAACCCCCCTTTCTAGTTCAATAACTAAGTCATCAGGGTTTTTTAAAGTTATGTAAGTTTCAATGACACTTGGATTTGTGGGAGTGAAGCTTGCAATTTAAACGTTAGAGGTTTATGAATAAAATTATTGTTCTTGATGTCTTTATTTTACTACATACAATAGTGTGCATCTGTAAAAACACTTAAATCAAGATGCAGTGGCAACAGAATAGTTGTATCCCATCAATGTGTATCAGGCCATTTGAATGGACATAATGTAACGCGAGTTACCGTAACGCGAGTTACCAATATATATGATTCCTATACTTTATCTGTTCATTGTTTCTTAATTTTTATATTGTAAAGTTATGAGTCATAACCTACTATCAAGTCAAGGTAGGAAAGGTTTTACAAAGATTGGCTAGTATGAGGAGACTTTGCCAAAAGATGCTCTTACAGGATTGACCATGTCCTTTTTTTGTAACGCGAGTTACCGAAATTAAACGATTCAAGAATCTCAATATATTTGTCCTTTGTTTTTCTTATTTGGTTCATTTAGTTCTTCTATGTCTACCCTACCCATGTTGAAAAAAGCAACTTGTAAATCCTAGCAATTACAAAGATATAGGCATATTATCCTGTTAATGTACCCATTATGTGTAACGCGAGTTACCATGGAATGGCCCTTAAAGGAAAAGATTACCATATTGTCCTACAGTACCGGTATACATGTACAGTATTTCTGAATTATTTTTTATTGTCATTTTTATTTTTTATTTATTTTTCATTACAAAATAAATTAGTTTTTTAATGATGATAATGATGATTATAATTTAAAAACAAAAACATTTTGGTCATTTAAAAAAAATATTAATGTTTAGTTCTTAATTATAATTAGGCCTACTTTTTTTTTTTTTTTTAATTTTGTTTAAAAAAAAAAAAAAAAAAAACACTGCTAAAATGATCTATTTCTGATTTAATAATTTTTTTTTTTAATGCTGGAGGCCATCTTGAAAAATAGCCTGACTGTCAGGGAAAATGTATCGAGTGGCCATTTTGAGCGGCCATTTTGGGGAAGAAAAAAAAAGGGCCTCCTTCCTATTTTTCAATAAGGCAGGACGCTAAACATATTTTTTTGTTTTTTGGGGCCTTAGTCACAATCATTATTGTGTATTATATCCATTTATCTCATGCTATATAGTATGGGGTTGGACATTTCTTTTCCTACATGTAATTGGCACACATCCATTTTCGTGTTGTCACAATGGTGTCATAAAGAATCATTATTGAAAACAAAAGCTGACATGAATGTATGCTCATGTCAACTATCATGTAACATGATTTACACTCTATACCCTTTTCCTGTGGAGTCAAATCTTGCACACTGATTAAAATATCCCCTTTTTTACAGAAAGGGCAAATATGATATGTCTGGCTGGAGCTAATCCAGAAGTTACAATACATGTTCATACATGATACTTGTACACATGCACTATGTAACAGTTGAACACTGTACATGTAGCTTATAATTTTACAAAACAGCAAATTGGAACGATATCCTTGATGAGCATATCAGTGCTATCTATCCAATTTCAAAATGTTCAACTTGGGTCATATCATGTTTAATATCAGGCTTGCATCCCCTCCCCCTAGTTGTACATGTATGTTATGCCTGTCAACCTAATTACACCAAATATAGGCAGCATCATGTAAGCTTAGCTCCCTTATGTATTTCAGCGTGCGCAGATATTGTGTGTTGCAGGAGTCCAAGGGGGAGTCTGTGAGTACACAATTTATGAGTGTGTCATGATGTATTCTGAAAGGCAGACGTTTATACCTCACGACTCTCGGGAACAACATCTTACAAACTCACATTTGTTCAAGTGTGAAAGAATTACTTGTCAATTTGTCATTGTACACATGCCCCCCCCCCCCCCCCTCCCATAAAAAGATCAGTGTACATATTTACAGTATGTGCTTCCATCTTTTTGGCAAGCTAAAAAATAAGCTCTCTTTTATTTTGAATACGACTATAGACATCCATTGACCATTTAAAACTACCCGATGATGAATCTTGGACAACGGTACAGGTCAGACATTTCCTTCAGCGCGTACTGTTATGTTGAAAGGGTCTGTTTCCTTATACTAGGCATAGCCAGCATGCCTGTTGTAAATGCCAGACAAGCGTGGAGGTATTCCAGGAATGCAAGAGACACAGCATCGTACACCTTCAGCACTGCTGCACTGAATATAGTTTTTAAAAAATAAAAATTATATTTGAGGTATCAGATTTACACAAGATACAATTTCAGAGTTGATTTTTTGATTTAATTTTATATTGTGAAATATATGAACCCTGAATTCAGTACTTGACTGAGGCAATGATTCATAGACCTTTCCATGCAAAAGAAAGTCTACAGGGACTGATGATCGAATGCGGATGATTGATAGGGGAGAGGGGAGAGGAATTAATAGTTTCAATTTTGGGGGACTGAACGATCCAACCTTCCAGAATCTATGTATAGCCAAAACCGTCTGAAAGGAATATTCTTGGAAACATCATTTCCAGAATGTCTCCAGATTTAGGCCTGAAGTGAAGATACTGGGCTATGTTTACAAGATGTAGGCGTACATGTATGTGTGGCAAATAATGTAGACACTCCTGCGATATGTCTTGTGATTCAGTTTTAATTCGAAGCGAGGTGAGTACGAAGAACAATTAGTGTAGATGCTACCTTGAGGCTTACGTCGCATACATCTTATCCTACAGTACATCGGTCACACTGCACTGTACATGTAGGTCTCATGTTTTTGAAGAGCATGACAAAGCTTACACAAATGAGGCTCTGCCAGGGGGGAGATCGAGGTTATAGAATGGGGCAAGTGCGAAGGGGGCGATAAGTCTTGTTGCTTGGTGGTGGGTGTGGCCTGGTCACCCTGGTGATGATGATGATGATGGCAGCGATGATGTGGGTGATGACGCCAGCCAGCCCAGACGTTAATGGCTCCGTTACATTGTTTTGGGTTGCGGAGGATTAGGGACCCGTTTCACAAAGCCTTTTTTCAATGACAAATGACAAAAACCAGTGACAAATCTGCTGATAACCAATCAGAAGCAAGGATTTCAATAGCTTATAACAAAAACTGTCATTTGTCACTGATGACAAGTTTTGTGAAATGCCCCCCAGCCCAGAACACAGTGGAAAGCATGCCGGTTGAGGGTGAGGGGCTGCTGGGGGTGGGCACGTTCGAGTGAGTGAGGGTGAGCCGGCCAAAGATGTTTACATGTGCATGAAGCAGATGCTTTCTGTCGTCGCGTGGCGCTTCCATTGGCATTTCCAGGTCGTATCATGTTCCTAGAGAGCACAACTCTTGCTTGTATTTACATCACAAGACTGTCTGCCCGGGATGCACCTGCATCATAACAATTACACGCCTCCTTGTCTTCGCTTTGCTTTGCTTCTCAACATTTGCAGGAATAGATTGAGCTCCTAATCATTCTTGGATATACACATTACAGATGATCGTTTCCCTGGATTTGAACGTAAACATACGACTTGCAAAGATTTCTCAGCTTTACATGTATGAATGTAAGAATTTCTTTTTAGGGGGAGTTTGATATCAACGCTCTGATAATATGGTAGGTGTACTGTACATGAAGGCCTCTAATGTTCTTGTACCTTTTTGTAAACATTCATGTTGTTTCTTAATATTTTATGTCATTGTTTACAAACTAGGATGCGACATCAAAAGCAGCAGACTAGTTTGATTATCAAACAATTACTCATACTAATAGAAAGTGACTGTTATTATAATGATAATGACTTTCGATTTATTTAGCGCCTAAAAATTAACACTTAATTCTCTACGGCTTTACATTAAAACAGTACGCTTTACAATCTATATATCTAAGAGGACAAAAAACGCCACTACATGCACACTGACACATCCAAACAAGAATTGTTACACTACTGTACTATAGTATAACCTGAATGATTGCCTGAGGTTTTTTTAACATTGCAACAGCAAATGAATTTAAGGTAGATTCCATACATGTACATGTATGCTGCCATACACAAGAAGTGAATTAGGGTATGTTTATGCTCAACTTTTTCTGACCAGAATCAGGCATCTGTTACGCGTTTAGTTCAAAACACGGTTGCGTCCTACTCCTTTCTCATTTTTGTAGAATCACCGAAAAATTGCGATTACAATCACCGATCGTAAACTCACAAAAAGGTGCATTTACGATCGGCGATGCTGCAAAATTTGCGATTCTGGGAAGCATAAACGCACAATCATTTGTAAACGCGTTTAAACGGGGTCAACGCACTGACCTCTAGTGGGTCTACATGTATGTAGCATGCGCAGTGCAGGTTTGCGAATCCAGCTGCAAGGCCACCCAGCCAGATTTGCCTGGAGGAGCCAGAGAAGTGAGCATAAACAGTACACCGTGGAACTGCGATTACGATGAGCGTTTACGATGAACGTTTCAGATCGCTCATTCTACCTTCAAAATCAAGCATAAACGCACCCTTAAACAGTTTAATTACAAGAAGTTTTGAGTGACCAGAATTTTCATGACTTTTTAAAATTCTTCAGTACTAACAGTAGTCTAAAATGTACATTATTATTAAAGCCTATCGTAATGTGTCCATTAACCATATTTTACAAATGATGTAACATACATTTTTGTAATTGCATAAAGATATCAAAATGCATGATACTAAAATAATATTGGGAAAAAAAAAGTTAATCACTTAATATCATTCACCAAACATGTTGTTTGCACTCTTTGTGAGAATTCATAGTACATACATCTTGATTTTGTGCGACTAATCTGCAGACATTTGATACTGTTAAAAGGTCATGTAGCAATGAGTCACATGTAACATTAACTTTCAGTTATGATCACAATTTGAGATTACTGAAACATGTACTGTACTTGTTCAGTTCCTGTACAAATGCAGTTTAGCCCTTTTTCCCCCTTAAATTTAGTTGATTTGATTGTGTTTTTTAATTTTTTAATTTGCATGTTTGTTTGTTTTTTGTTTTGTTTTTAAATGAAGCCATTCAACTTCAGGCATATTGATGATTTGCTTTTTGAAATGGCTTCATTAATTCAAATGTTCTATTTTTAGACACATTTTTGTTAGATTTTCAGATGTGAACCCCCCCCCCATTCCTTGTTTCAGGAACCTTTGCATATATATTATACATGTACATTGTACAATGTACACTTTATACTTTGCATTATATCCCAATGACAGTGACACAATATAAAATCTACTGGTAGAACTGAGAATATTTGAATTTTGTTCAATTGCAACTTTGAAGTTCTTCACTTTTCTGTCAATTTTTGTAAAAACGTGTTCTGTGTATTACTCACTATTTGCTTCTTTTTCACTTCCTAAATGATACAATAAAAATGCTGCATACACGAATGACAGAGTACACAATTATTTCCCCCTCAAATTTAGTTGATTTTATTGTGTTTTTTAATTTGCATGTTTGTTTTTGTTTTGTTTTGTTATAAAGCCATTCAACTTCAAGCATGTTGATGATTTGCTCTTTGAAATGGCTTCATTAATTCGAATGTTCTATTTTAAGACACATTTTTGTCAAATTTTCAGATGTGAATCCCCCCCCCCCCCCCCCATTTCTTGTTTCAGGAACCATAGCATATGTACATGTATTATACATGTACATGTACATTGTACAATGTACACTTTATATTTTGCATTATATCCCAATGACAGTGACACAATATAAAATCTACCGGTAGAACTGAGAATAGTTGAAGTTTGTTACTTTGTTCAATTTCACTTGAAGTTTGAAGTTCTTCACTAATCTGTCATTTTTTGTAATTACGTTTTCTGTGCATTACTCACTATTTGCTTCTTTTTCACTTCCTACATGATACAATGAAAATGCTTCATGCATGAATGACAGAGTACACAATTGTGACAGACTGACAACAACAGAAACAAAGAAAATGGGGAAAATAGGAAATAAAATCACTATTTGCTTCTTTTTCACTTCCTACACGTAAAACAAAATATTACAACAAAAATGCTGCATGCAAGAATGACAGAGTACACATTTCATTGTGACAGACTGACAGCAACAGAAACAAAGGATATAGGGAAATAGAAAATAAAGGTTGAACAAAACAGTTTTTCACAGAATCTGGCCTTGATCTTTCTCTTTGTTATTGACAAACAATGGATACCTTGTAGTTGATATTCACATCTATAGACATTCATGGTCAATATTATGAGCTGCCAAAATCAACTGTCTATTTATTTATTTATATTCTATATATTTTGAGGGGGTTGTAGTTCTACATGTAGCTACTATGTAACTTACATGTACATGTACATGTACATGTAGGTGTTATCATGCAGCAGCTACAGTACATGCACAATGTACCATTTAACAATTTGTTTGTTGAAATCCTTTAGTGAATGATATCTGAATAAGATATTTAAAAAGTGCCATTTCTTTTTGAAACTTTGGATAACATTAACATAATACACTTACAACATTTTCAGACTTTTCTGAATTCTGATAGTGCATTCAAAACGAGGCAGAAGACTTTTATATCAATAAGATGCATGCATGGATATGTGCATGTACATTTTTACCTTGTAAAGTCATTATCTTTAAAAAAATAAAATAATTGGAGGTTTATTTAGCTTAATAGTGTTACTCGTTTGCTCACTTACAAATCTCTATTTCTATTTAAAAGTCATACATGTCACAAGTAGGTGCTGGGCATTCTCTTTTGTGTGCATGGACATACATGTACTGTACAGTATGTAAACAAACAGGATTAGGATCTGTTACTCTGCACACAAAAGATGTAACTGTTTACAGTTACTCTTTAACAAGTTCTGTTTACAATCTTTGGATTTTCTAATTACCCCGATGTTCATTCAATGTTCATTGTACATACATGTACAATGTACAGTATATTACCATATTGAATTCTATTGTAAACAATTTGTACACAGTATTGGTGGTGTGTTTTTTTTTTTTTTTTTTTTTTTTTTTTTTTTTTTTAATGTTTACATGTGTATCTATTTATATGTCTATCTTTCTTTCTATCTATCTATTCTTATACAGGTACAGTGTACATGTACATGTATTTGTCATGTTGAATATGTTATAGATCAAAACGATAATCTGGTTTCTAGTATAGTGAGGCTTAACTTTTTTCTTTTTGTAAATAATTCTGAATACAAAAGAAATGTACTGTACAATGTACATGTACAGTTGTACCTGCATCCTAAAACTCCTTACACTGATAGGCAAATGATTGTGTAACATTTTTGTCCTGTTATTGTTAATGCTTTATTTGTTTATTGTTATTTACCGGTACATGTAGATGTCATTTTTATATGATTTTCCATTTAAAAGCCTTATTTGTTTGATAGTGTCTTTCTTTAAGTACTTTGGGTCTGTATGTCACTTGCAGTGTAGTATGTGGACATGTACATACCGGTATGTACATGTACATTTCCTTGAGCCTATTTTTAGTTCATCATACAGGACAGGCAGACTTTGTGTTTGGTCCATGTTGTAGTAACCAAGGGAAAATGCCGACTCATGTTTGACCTTACATGTACATGTACCTGGTAGTCTTACAGCAAGGACTTTAGGCACTTTGGAAGCATAATCATTTTAGATAAGGCCATTATAAAAAAAAAATTTTTTTTAGAGTCCCCGCCCGTTTCTTTTTGGGGGGTTGCCTCCTATTTTTATTTTGTTTGAAAAAAAATTGTTAAAGAAAAAAAACATGAAAAACACTGCTATAAAAATTAATCTATTTCTGATTTAAAAAAAAAAAAATGTTGGCGGCCATCTTGAAAAATAGCCTGACTGTCAAGGAAAATGTACCGAGCGGCCATTTTAAGAGGCCATTTTGAAAGGTAAAAAAAAAAGAAAAAAGGGCCTCCTCCTTCCTATTTTTCAAAGAAGCAGGACGCTAAACATGTTTTTGTTTTTTTATTTGGCCTAATTGCATCTACAGTATAGTATGACTTTATGGTAGTGTGGCAATGTACAGGAAAATTGTTAAAGAAAAAAAACATGAAAAACACTGCTATAAAAATTAATCTATTTCTGATTTAAAAATAAAAAAATGTTGGCGGCCATCTTGAAAAATAGCCTGACTGTCAAGGAAAATGTACCGAGCGGCCATTTTAAAAGGCCATTTTGAAAGGTAAAAAAAAAAGAAAAAAGGGCCTCCTCCTTCCTATTTTTCAAAGAAGCAGGACGCTAAACATGTTTTTTTTTTTTTATTTGGCCTAATTGCATCTACAGTATAGTATGACTTTATGGTAGTGTGGCAATGTACAGGTACCTTTATTTCAAAAATTGAATTTCATTTGTCATTCCTTTTTTGTGTTGTGTTGAACAGATGTACATGTACATGTACATGTACCTTTACTGTTTTACATCTAATTTTTTAAACATTTACATGTATGTATTACTAGATTACAGGTACTTTTTTTATTTGATTCCTTTTTTTATTTATAGTAATCTTTTGTCTAAAGCAGGGAAAAAATATTTAAAAAATTGGGGGGCTACTTTTCAAGCTTGCTTGCATGAAAATAAGTCCCTTTAATTTGTTTTGCATTTAATTCTATGCAAATTTTGTGGGGCTCTTTTTGGCATTTCAGGGGCTAATTAGCCCCTAGCCCCTGTGTATTTTTCTCCCTGGTCTAAAGCTCTCAACTGATGGAGCAGGGGGGGGGGGGTTATAAGTTTACCCGTTGACCACTGAATTCTCTACCATATAGTCTTCAATCACAGATATAACTTTTTTTCTTCTAACCCTGAATAAACATGTTGAGAATATCTTTAGAAGTTGGCAGTTGGTTGGCATTTTTAGCCCTGAATATGGGGTACTTAAAAAAAAGTTTTGTTTGGAATCGGTTGTGTTGGAGGAAGGCTATCTATGTGTATTGTGTCCATGGCCAGTGACTCATGGAATTACACGTGGAACATCCTTTCTACTCTCAGTCTCCCACTTCTAAACTAATAGTACGGTCTACATGGAGGCCAACACGTGTAGCGTCAGGACAAAAAAACAGATGTCAGATACATTTGTACATGTGCACAGGAGGTTGTGAAATAGTCAGATAGTTAATGTTGGTAATCGCACCTTCCTGTAACCTCACTACCGCCAACGTTTCATCTACGTTTTGTTTTTTCGCTCTCCCCATTTTGATGGCCACTAATTTCCCTCCTGTGTTTACAGTAAAGGTTTCATCTCATTCCTATATTTTTCTTTCCTTTTTGGGGGGTTGCCAATAATTCTCTTCTTTCCTGTCTTATTTGTCTGAGTCTGACCTTACAAAAAATAAGCAATCTGCACGTATGGATGGAGCTGAGAGTAATAGGCCTGTCATCATCAGCTCGAGTTTGCCAAATAACCCGCTATTTTCAGACTCGGGATATTCGAGTTTGCCAAATAACCCGCTATTTTCAGGCTCGGGATATTATCCCGAAGCTCAAAATTGCATCTTCACCAGACCTATACGCTCATCACAAACTAGCTCGGACGAGCGCAAATTAGCCCGCTATTAAAAGTACCCAAATAGCGGGATATTTTGGAAACAAGACCCAAGATTTCTCTGGATAATTTCTCTACCAAATATTCCGCTAATTGCAACTGCGGGCTGATGAAGACGCAAATTAACTGGTTAATTTGCGATTTTGTGATCAGGATAGTTAAAATAGCGGGTTATTTGGCAAACTTGAGCTGATGAGGACAGGCCTAATGTGTCTCAGCAGCTTCAACGGAACCTTCTCACAGAAAGGAAAAAAAAAGATTTCAGGAATTTGCAGACATTCAGTGCATTTTTAATATTGCTGAGCATAATAGTAACAGCCAAGTTGACCGAATGTCTACTTGACCAAGCTTTTGGTTTGATAAAGGGATTTTGATCTAGTGCACCTTGTACAATAGTTGTTTAAAAATCTTGTGTTGTGAAAACTTTAGTATTGTGGGAATAGGGTCCCATTAGATAGAAACTTTGATCTAATGGTCTTGTGACTTGTGAACATTTGGTCCTGTACATGAAGCTTGGTCAGCTAAAATGCTGTGCCATTCCTTGATAGATCTGTGCAGTTACAGTGTGTACATGGCTTAGAAATAAACCTCATAAATCATTTTTGTTTCTTCTTTCCCTGTGCAGGACTGTGGAATTGAGGGCCTTGTCGAGGAGCTGTGTCTGAAGCTGAAGAAAGTCCAGGAGGAGAGGGAGGAAAACGCCACACCCCCACATTCTCCGGACAACAACTCAGAGAAGTCCACAGAGAGGTAAGGGTCAAGCTTATTTTTTTTTTAAACTTATACAAATTTAAACAACTTGAACCTTTAACAGCAATGCCCTCAGTCACACCTTTACATATTTGGCTTGCATATTTCTGCATATTTATGGCAACGGTAATTCTTGATATCAAGAATTGATGTTAAAACGTCTTGCCATAAATACGCAACAATACGCAAGCCAAATACGCAAAGGTGTGGCTGAGGCATAATGGCAACTATTTTGAAGGTTCTTTGACCGAAGTTCATCAGATTAAAGGTTCAGTCTGTATAAAGCTTGAACAAATATATTGTAGACATAAGTCTCAGAAGCCACTGATAACTACATGTCAGTCATTCACAAAGACATCTCCTGCTTGCAATTCTATCAGGCATATTAGGAGAGTAGTGGTTACAATGAAAGGGGGGATATGGAGTAACCCTGTAAGTTGGGGCTCTGATCGGATCGGAAGATCGGAGCGACACCCTCGCACCTATGATCGGTGAATGAATGGAGGCATGCATTATAATCCAAGATGGCGGCCCGCATGTTTTGCCTCTTCTCTTAGACCAATATTATTAATTTCAAAGTCATGAAAAAAGCACTAAATATCAACACATATGGTCTACAACAACTCCACATGACAAAACAATCCCAGCTATGAATTTTTTTAAAGCATTTGATAGCTAAAAACTTGAAAATTTTCGGCATAAAAAAAAAAAAAATCTGCCGATTTTTTTTCCGGTCATTTTTATTGATCGGCGATCGGAAATTATTATCCGATCACCCTTGATCGGATCGGTATCGGCGTCCTATCCAATGATCGTTTACAGGGTTAATATTCATGAAGGAGCGCGAGCTGTGTTTAAAAAAAAATTGTTGCAAGATAACCTCACATAAACTATAGTAAATTTTGTAATAAAAAATCCTATGATTTTTTCTTGTACTTTTTCTTCATGTTCTTGTTCAATGATTGTGGAATTGATACAGACTTTGATGTACGTTGTATACTACATCACTAATTCTCTTTTTAACCCAGATCATTGATGATTACTCATCTAGGCCTAGCCTGTAGTATCAAGGCCTGCTATTTTACATGTCAGTGTGGAGCTATACAGTGCGTATATGAACAAAAGTTGTACATGTACATGCTGTAAGTGAGAGTAACTGTTTTTTGAATGAGATAACACACACATGATGGCTTTTGACCCACATTCATTGCTTCAGCCAAAACTTGGTACAAGAGGATTTTGACAATACTTTTTTTTTAAAGCCTGCTGCTCAGTTATCTGGGCCAGCACAATTATGAATAGGTATGGAATCATTAGAAAGGGTATTAGTTACCCTTTACCATGAAATATAATTCAAGGTCATATATATATAGCTTTTATTTTTTTAATAAGAAGCTAAAAAAATTGGGTAGACTTTTTTTTAGATACGTACTGTATATCCTGTACTGGTTGCCACTGATCCATAGTTTATGACTAATTGCTGAAATTCCCCTAACTTGCGAGGTCAAGGCATTTGGTCAGTAATGCTCTCTGGTAACCATGGAAACTGGTTACAGTCGATAGAGACAGGATGCAGCTGCTTTAACATGTACATGCATGTTCACTTGAGTAAGTTCAGTAGACCTTTAGAATGATATGCACTTCTGATGATATTGCTTTGGCTATGGTTTTCGCCTTTCTGGCCCCCGTTGCACAAAACTTACCATTGATAGTAACTTTGCCTTAAATGGTAACTGCCATGGAAACCTTGATTTTGATTGCCTGTTGAGCCCTGTTATCATGGTAGTTCCCATTTATGGCAAAGTTACAATCAATGGTAAGTTTTGTGCAACGGGGGCCCTAGTATGGATTTACAAAGTACCCAAATCACTCACTGAATTATTTACTTATCAGGGAAGGGGAATAAATTTTTTCATTTTTTCTCATCTTCCATTCGCTGTCAGGTCAATAGAACATACATTGCATAGAAGTACAAGAATAATGCAGGCAAGCCATAAAAATGGTACATTGTACATGTACATATGGGCAAGTTTGACCTGGGATAAAATGTGAACAATTTGTTGATAAGATTGTAGAGGGCCTAGTATAGGCGTCTACATAAATGTACTATCTTAGTCATTTTTTATGAGAATTCTCCCTTGCTCACAAGATGTTAGCGAACATACATGTACATGTATGAACACAAAAAAGTACAGTGTGCCTGTGATTTTCTTACTCCCTGCATGTCATCTGTATACATGTATCTCTCTTCCTTTCCCCTCTCTTCTCTTCCCCTACCTCTCTCTATCCAGGGAAAAAAATTACTTTAACAATTTTGGGGGCTACTTTTCAAGTTTGCTTGCATGAAAATAACACTCTTTAATTTTTTTTGCATTGAACTCTATGCAAAATTTGGGGGCTCTTTTATGACTTTCGGGGGCCTTTTGGGGCATTTTGGGGGCTAATTTGCCCCGAGCCCCTGTGTATTTTTTTCCCTGTCTCTATCCATAATTTAATCTCCCATTGTCTCTTGCTCATTTCTCTTTCTTTCTCTCGCTTTCTCTCTGTCTCTGTCTCTCTTTCTCTCTCTGTCTCTGTCTCTCGTACAGTGATATAGTCTGTATTGGTGTTAAACTCTGTTCTTATCTAATATCTCTCTGTCTCACTGTACCTACATGTATATCAATCTTTCATTTTTCTTTCCATATCTTCCACAAATTACACATGTTATGTCCTAACTGCCTTATGGTATACCCCAGCCTGCTTACTACACACACACACACACACACACTTACACATACACAATTCGGAGTCAAATTAACAAGAATTCATCCATTCAAGACGATAATGACTTAGCAACATTCCCATCAAACACAAGGTCCACATTGTAACCAATTATCATGAATGGCAGGCAAGGCAGGCAGGCCTGGCGGGCATGATGATGAGGATTTCATAACCCCCCTTCAAGGTGACTCAGGTCTGGGTTATTGCTTCGAAGGAAATATGAATGGTCTGAGCTATTGCTGACACACGACCAGAAAATTGTGCAACTCATTACGTGCCATCCTACTTTCACTTCACCCCATTAGTGTCTGAGTACTTTCTTGACATGTAAGAACCTGAAAGCATGCTGAAGGCATACAGTGATACAGTCCATGCCAAAAGTTGAAGATGCACCTATTTTTTTAGCTTCACTTGAAAATGATATTTTGGGGGAATAACACAAGGTACATTTGCAGTGGAGTAGACATTAGAAGAGGTAATATTTTATATAATTGTTGACACCTTCCCCCTGTGCCGAAACAATTGTTGTGCATATTTGTGGTGTTTCCTACATAAATGGGAGCTATAATTTTGTTGCTCCTTCCCCAACAAAAATGTGCAACCACTTAACGTAAACAACTTACACTCAGCTCATTTCACATATATTTGATTGCTTGCCAATGATATGTGTTTAATTATTATCAGATATTGAAAGTGGACATAAAAAGTCATATGTTTGTAAATATAATTCTGATTTATTCTTCTTTCATGTCTCTTTCGTGCAGGTATTATGATGCCTTTCCAGCTTTGAGCGACAAGTCTGGAGCTGTTGCAGCTGACACCAAACCAAAAGGTGCATGGAAATCTAAAGCCAAACGCAACAACTCAACAGGCTCTATCTCCAATCCTTCCAGTGATCGTGAGCTGGAGTCGCTGCCAAATAAGAGTGTATCTGCCTCGGTCTCTCGCAACAGTCACTCTCCAGTGGATTTCAAGAGCAAGCAGTACCAGCGAGCTCAAAGCCTTCCTAGCAGCCTCTCACGCAACCAGAACAAGAGTCCCACATTCGTCGTTCCGAAGTACCAGGGACGCAAGGGACACCAGGGACACCATCGCAGCTACGGCCACAGCCAAGAAAAAGGCACAAAGCGCTACCAACGAGACTGGGATTGGGGCAGTCGGGGTGAAAGAGTAGATGGCAAGTACAAGAATGTGGCCGGCAGGAAGAAAGGTGGCATGTTTCCCGAGTGGTACAGTGAAAGCGGAGAAGGTCAAGCTGACTTGAATCTGTTCCTGGATGCAAGGGACTTTGGAGCAAGAGAAGAGGCTAGCCAGGACGTGTTCCTTGAGGCGATCGGTGACAGTGCTGTAAAGGAAGAAGAGCGTCTGGAAGAAGCAGTCAACACGATGGCTGAGACCCTGTGTCGCAGCATAATGGAGGAGTGTGACGATGACAAGCCTTTTTCCAAAAGCTTAACTATCCATGGACTACTGACTGATGAACAGGACATGTATATGTTTGGAAGTGGGGACAGCTTGAAGGATTGGTACGCAGGTTCCACAAGAACGGGCGACTTCGAACGTGAGGTCAGCATGGCTCCCGGAGATGTCGATGGTCAACGCAAACTTTCATCATCCATCTGGGAGAAGAATCTTGTGCCAGGGAGTCCATTGTGTGAAGACCAGCAGGAGCCCTGGGAAAACAATGCAAGATCTTGCCTGCCTACTGCTAGCAGCCCCCCAAGTACATCGGTATCAAGTGGTGCAGTTGATGTCAACCAAGCTGGAAGTGATCCAACCAGTCCAAGGAGCCTGCAGGGCGATTCTGCACTTGAGGAACCTTCTGATGCAACAGCGCTTACAGGAGAACTGAGGGTTGACATCAACCACCATCACATGGACAGTGCTCCCATCTCGCCACGCAATGCTCCCATCGGTACTGGACGCAATAATGACAGTCTCCTGCGTATTTGTGACCACACCCATGCACACTCCAATCCATATGATCCACAAGGACCGGGCACTCCCTCAGGATGGGGGATTACAACCGACGGCTCCCAAGGACCCCTGCAGTCTACACCTTGCATACCAGGCCTACCAAGTGACCAGTCCTTCAGTGCAGATGATGACAGCATAGTGCAAAGCATTTGCTCATCTCACAAAGATGGTTCAATTATGAACCTCTCGAGTGAAGCTCACTCCCTGGATATGAATAATGCTCTCTGGGCGACGTACGAATCTAAACAGCCACAAGTTCTTCCTCCGAAAATCGTGACATGGGACGAGAGCATATTCTCAGGATTTCAGCCCATGGCTAAAATGTCTACGTTCATTGAAGGTGGTGTCTATGGCAGCCCATACAGCAGTCATAACAACAGTCAGTTCAACAGCTGCTCCACCAGTCCTTGTAATGACAGCAGTATAAGAGAACTCTGGGAGGGCTCTCACAACAGGGACACAACATCATCTGTGTGCTCCCTTGAATGTCTTCTGAGTCCTCAGCCATGCGGGACATCATGCTGCTCTGTCCAGGATGAGCAGAGTGTCATTGAAGACAGTCTTGTGGACAGCCCAAAGTATCTCTGCTCCCGAAGCTCATCCCGATTTGACTTTGCGAGAAGTGATGCTGAGAACAGCGACAACTCTGCTGGAACTGAAACTGATGAGATGATTTCGGAAGATGAATGGGTTGAGGAAGTTCCAAGAGATGTGCCTGATGTAAGCGAGAGAGGAGATAAAGATGATACAGGGGATCAAAGCGACAATGACCGTACGCCAAAGGACAAGTCCCCTGGAGTGATCCATGAAGGAAGCCTGAACAGTCAGCAGGGTTCTTCTGCCAACAGCCAGCAAGGCTTCTGTGGAAGCTCTCTAGGATCAGGCAAAGGCACTATCGTCAGTCAGCACCTTCTGTCTGCAGACTGGAAGAAGCATCAGGGGATCTCTTCTGTCAGTCCTGACAAATTACCTCCTGTTTCATCAAAGGGCAGTGCTGAGTTGACAACCTCATCAGAACGACCTTTCATTTCAGAAGACTCTCACTTCAAGCCAATTCAGCATGAATCCAAGACGGAACCGCCTGGAGTTTCTTCCGACGAGAATGTGGAGTTTAAGCCTTTTGAACCTAGGAAATACACCCGAAGCACTTCACATCCAGGTGGTCAGAACTATGGCACTTCTTCCCATCTTTCTGGAGGTAATGTAAGTAACTTGTGGAAGCCAATCCAAGGATCTGCTCCTCAGGGTTACCTTTCCGGTGGGAACCAAGGTTCCCAACCCTCCAAGCCACCAGAGGACAGCACTGCCAGAAGCACTAGCCAGACATCGCAGATACATCCAGGTGGACTCTATTCTGGTGGATTACCAGGGTCAGTCTCAAAGACCGGTCCTGCTCCAGGGTACCCTGCCCAACCTGGAGATCCTGGAGGCCTTTGGAGGTGTACCTATCCTGGAGGAGCTGGAGCTGATATCCGGGACCCAGGGGGTGGCCATGGAGGAGGGGGAGGAGGAGGAGGAGGATTCATAGCAGACAACTGGGGATTCTATGGAGGCAGACCCCTTGGAATGCAACTTGACCATGATGCACCGTTGGTAAGCTACATGCTATTAATTTTTCATCACATAACATAATGAAAGGATGCAGATCTCTGATCTGATAGGACCAACTTGACAAGTATTACCAAATTGATGATTACTGCACAAAGGTGTTATTTTCAAAAACTGTAACTCAGCGATTTTTCTTTCTTTTAATTCCTTTTGTGATTCTAGTGGCATGAAGGTGTTACAAATTGTGATCATATGTAAAATGTTGATAACATTGGAAAATTTGCCTACCGTGTACATTGTGTAGGTGTAAAATTTGCCCAGGTGTTACTTCTGATCACTGTAGCACCAGAAACTTTAACCCTTACTTAATTGTTCTCTGGGCTTTTTGTTTCATTAATATCTATGTTCATTTGTGATTTTTGTATTTTGGTGCATTACAAATTGGGTAAAATTTGCCATTGTTCCATGCACAATTTTATTTGAGGAAATACTTAAAAATATATGTAGCATCACACTACTCTCCAGAATGGCCCATCCTAAATATGGCATGAATCCATACATCCAAGTACAGAGACGTTTAATATGCATTTCCCCTGTAATACTTCATTTGTCTCTATTTTATTGCCCAATGAAAGTAATGATTCAAATCTTTTCCTGGGATGTAGGAAATGCTCATCCATTAAGCAACAGTTAAGTTCATTGCCCAGCCAGCCTTTTTGATTTTATATTTTTGGTAATCCCTTTCTTTGCCCGATTTCTTCAGCTGTATCAAGATGAAGACGATACCTTTCTTCATGAGGGACTCCTAGTAGACCAGCCGTTAGAATCACATCCTCCCCAAAGATCTCAAGGAAGATTCAAGAGAAGAAGTAAGTACTGTCATCTAGAGGCAGTTAACTATCAATAATTCATTAACACTTTCTTAACCAGGAATAGTATCTTATACAGCATTGTATAAGGAAAGATGATTTTATGGATGAAGTAATTTCATAGTTATAGCATATAGTTGTGAATAAATCTAAAATGTATCTGACGTACAGACAAATTTTCACAGACTGGCGAATCAAATAAATGATCAATGCATGTGTAGATACTAAACTCAGTTACTTCAAAATTAAAAATATTCTTGGAGAAATGATCAAATATTTAGAAAAAAGTGTTTGGGATATCGAGATAACCAAGAAAAAATACTCCTATAATTTTCTTTAAAAAAAGTGTTTTTGGTAAGTAAGAACCTCCATCCCCCTCCCATTTATGACATGCACTTAAAAACCGAAGAAATAAAAAATAAAAAAAGGCCCATTTAACTCTTTACTCATTCATAATATTTTCACTGAATCTTTTCAATATCTTATTTCAAGTAAAATTATTCATTCATACACAGGTCTGACTTTGATTTTTGTTTATACTCCCCCTGCCCCTTCCCTCCAAAAAGAGAAGAAAGCTGGTACCTTTTATATATGCAAGGATGATCATGACATGCTTATATCATGGAGCCAGAGGGCAATCTTTATCACTGATTGCACTTGGCATCTTTCATTGTTGGCATTCCATAAAGATGGCTTGTAAATCAGAAGGTCTATTGAGGTACATGGAACTACATGTATACTGACTGTCATTTGATAGCCAAGAGGCCCTCTGGTCATAGCTCGTTGAGAGACATAGTTGCGTCACCGGAAGTCGCCTTTGATCATTTCATAGAGTTCCAAATAGTTCCCTACCCTGTGCAATATCTATGGGAGCTCCATGATGTATTAAACCATGACTGTGCTTGTGTATGCGTACATGCGCTTGTCGTCACAACTACCGGTATCTCTATCCCTCAATAAGGTTTGTGTATAATCTCTATGGAGCTCCATGATGTAACCCATGACTGCTTGCACACGCGCATTTTAGTATACTGCCACCATCTATCTCTCTCAATATGCTATGTGTATAATTAACTGCACACACTGTATATGGAGCAACAGTTTCTGGAGTCTAATGAGGTACTAAGGTTACATTGACTAGTCAAGACTCTATTGGGTCTCTGGCTTCATAGAAGTATTTAAATGCACCCAAGTTTAGCCTTTGAAAAATAATAAATCTTGATTATTTTACACTTTCTAGGTCATTTTTGTCTTCTAATCTGCCGGCATGTTACTAGCTTTGAAATATGCTCTCCCTCCCCCCCCCCCCCTCCCTTTCCTCATGAAAAGTCTGATAGTGAAACCTAAAGTGACTTTCTTTGTCATTTTTGATTTTCTACAAGAAGGAACAAGTTGTTTAAACAGTGATAATAGTAAGAAGAAAGAAACAGATCGTAAAACAATGTAATTGAAACTATGAAACTTCCCTTTTTGTGAATACAAAACAATTGAGCCAAACTACACAATTTAGAAAACCGTAATTAACGTTGTATAAACCGCCCTCGTGTATTAACCGCACCCCTCTTTTTCGCCAGCAAGCCAGGTCTGTGTTAAAAAAACCCATGGGGGAAGGCCTTTCATTTAACTGCGAGGTGCAGCTGAATGTGTAAGATCATTAATGTAAATTAAAAAACAGTAGAGGACCTAGGATAGAACCTTGTGGTACACCATGTGTAGGAATTATTATTATAAACTACATATTGAGATCTATCAGAAAGATTACTTTCAAACCAAGTTGACAGACAAATTGGAGTGTTGTTCTAGTTTCCTAGTGGTGAGTCAACACACCGATTACTGAGCTGGGAGACATTGCCAGGCATAGCGCCAGGTGAAGGGGCATAAATCAAAACTTTTTTTTTTTTTTTTTGGGTGTACCGTGTATAAACCGCACCCCCCGACTTTGAATTTTTTTCGGCGGCAAAAAGGTGCAGTTTATACACTGTTAATTACGGTAATCATGAAAAAGTGAACGGCATACATGCCAACTGTTCAGATTAAAGAGGAACATTCCTCTTTTTGGGAGAAGATAATTATCATTTTAATGCAGGTGTTCCTCTTCCTGTACAAATTTGTCTGTAGTATTGAATAGGAGAGTTAGGATTGTTCCTCTTTTTTTATGCCTCCGCCACCGAAGGTGGTGCCGGAGGCATCATGTTTTCGGGTTGTCCGTCCGTACGTCCGTCCGTCCGTACGTCCCGTTTGACCGTTATCACAATATCTCAAGAACCATTTAAGATTTAAACTTAAGACTCGGGAATAGTATTTATCACCATAGGAAGACGATCTGATTAGATTTTGGAGTACGTAGGTCAAAGGTCACAGGTCACAGAGGTCAACTTATGAAATTCCTTGTATTGAGTTTGTTAGCGCGATATCTCAAGAACCATTTGAGATTTAAACTTCAAACTTAAGGATAGTATGTATCACCATAGGAAGACGATCTGATTAGATTTTGGAGCACGTATGTCAAAGGTCAAGGGTCACAGAGGTCAACTTATGAAATTCCATACATTGAGATTGTTATCATGATATCTCAAGAACCACTGGAGATTTAAACTTCAAACTTAGTGATAGTGTGTATCACTATAGGAAAACAATCTGATTAGATTTTGGAGCACGTATGTCAAAGGTCAAGGGTCACAGAGGTCAACTTATGAAATTCCATACATTGAGATTGTTATCATGATATCTCAAGAACCACTGGAGATTTAAACTTCAAACTTAGTGATAGTGTGTATCACTATAGGAAAACAATCTGATTAGATTTTGGAGCACGTAGGTCAAAGGTCAAAGGTCACAGGGCTCATTATGTATGCAAAAACAGCTTGTGATCGCGTTATCTGAACAACCGATTGATGGATTCCTGCCAAACTTTGGTCATGTATGTATCTTGCAGAGCTGATGAACTGATTAGATTTTGGGGTCACGAGGTCAAAGGTCAAAGGTCACAGGGCTCATTATGTATGCAAAAACAGCTTGTGATCGCGTTATCTGAAGAACCGATTGATGGATTCCTGCCAAACTTTGGTCATGTATGTATCTTGCAAAGCCAATGAACTGATTAGATTTTGGGGTCACGAGGTCAAAGGTCACAGCGCACATTGTGTATGCAAAAACAGCTCGTGATCGCCTTATCTCAAGAACCGATTGATGGATTCCTGCCAAACTTAGGTCATGTATGTTACTTGCAGAGCTGATGAACTGATTAGATTTTGGGGTCATGAGGTAAAGGTCAAGGTCATGCGGCTCATTATGTATGCAAAAATAGCTTGTGATCGTATTATCATTAGAACAGATTGATGGATTCCTGCCAAACTTAGATCATTTATGTATCTTGCAGAGCCAATGAATGGTTCATAAGATCAAAGGTCATGGGCTCATTATGTATGCAAAAATAGCTTGTGGACGCATTCTCATTAGAACTGACAGATGGATTACTATTTAACTCAGGAAATCTTGCAGAGCCAATGAACTGAGTAGATTTTAGGGTCATGAGGTCAAAGATCAAAGGGTCATATATGTATATGAGAAATTGCTTGTAATCACAATATTCTGAGAACATGTTAATGGATTACAATTGAACTTGAATTTGAAAAATTTCTTCCGTTTCGGTTTGTAAAATTGCTCTATGACGGAGGCATCATTTTCGACTGCGCGCAGTCGAATTCCATCTAGTTTTAAAATAGCATAATTTGTACAGATTTCTGATTTTCAAATGTTGGCATGTATGGAACGGGTATGATTTAATGCCCTTCCGACTCTCACTCTCGGCACTTGACATACACTTGCCTGTAGGTACATGTACAATGTTCTGTACGGATTCCAAGAATGGGAGGGGCACCATGATCCTAGACAAGAAATGAGTTCTCATTCTTTCATGGCTCACGTACATACCAATGTTGAGGGCCATTCTAAGGTGATACTTCCTTGTACAACATTGTAATAATGCATCTATAGACAGTTTGTTCAAGGATCATTTGATACATTTCCCTCTATCTCTCTTTTTGTTGGCACTGAAATATCATTGTACCATTAAAGTGTACCAATCACTAAAAGATATTTGTCTCTGTATGTTAGGGGTTCCACATGTTATGAAGAGATGTTGCAAGTCTAAAGATAAAGTTGAGTTCTGGTCATGCGATTGCAATGTGAAAGAAATGGTGTGGAATCGATCAGAAAAAGTTGATCATGTAGCATGCAAGTATTGGTGTGTACTACAAGGTTCTGGAATCATCACAATGATAAGAAATTTGGCCCAGTCTTGGTAAAAATAACAAGCACTGTACACAGAAAGATGTAGATGGTACTACACAAACATGTGGCATGCTGTTGCATGTCATATTTAGAATATGAAGGCATTTGAAGAGCCATTCTTTTCAGGGAACATTTTTTTCTCTGATTTTCTTCCACATTTGCATAATAACATTGAAAACGCTCACAAATTATTTTTCACCTCTCCCCAGAACTCGACCTTCCACCCTCTGTATACCAGAAGAGGGACTTGTGAGTGGATAGCTAACATTCCTGTATGCGCTCGCATAGAGATATACCCGCACAGGGTGTTTATGATTTTATGTACTCTCTTTATATCTCTTCACATCTCCTCACCACTAGCCTATCGAATCTTGGTAAATTTTGAGGTTGATTTGATACATTTTGAATTTGAAATTGATCTTTATTCCATTCATTCATCATAAAAACATCATAAATACATATAAAATACAAAACAATGTGTACAAGTTAAGGAAAAGCATTTACAAGATAATACAACAACAACAAAAATGTCATTTGAATGTGGAGACAGCTAGGAAAGCCAAAAGCTTCATTGATGCTGCCACCGAAACAAAATACAGTATAATATTGTTGTTTAAAATGGTGATTTAAAAAACAAACAAACTAATGACTAAATAGAGGGGGAATTTTTTTTTTTGACCGTGTACAAAGTCAATCATTTTTATATTGTGGGAGTTAAAATATTTATATCTCCTTTTAAAATCATTAATTGATGGACTAAATTTTAAATCATTAGTGTATTATTCCACAATTGTGGCCATTTTCTGTACACCAATGATTTATTCAGGTGATTGGTAAACTTTAAAGATCTTAAGTTGGAAAAAATGTGAGCCTCATTTCCTTGTTATTTAAAAGGAGATTGGGTTTGTATATATGGCTTCTTCTCATGGATAACATCTTTAATTAATAAGGAAGAAGGTTTGAACGCAAATGGTTGATTATTCATGTTTTGAACACACACCTGAATATTTATAACATTATTTCATAGTGCCTTCAACATGTACTAATATAGCATTATATTTTGATTTTTGATTTTGATTTTATTTTATTTCTGAATTTTTCCAAATATAATATAACTGAATAACAAAGAACATATAAATGTAAGGTATAATACAACATATACAAACAATAATTTCTTCATGTCAAAATGTTTTTTTAAACATATGTACATATAATAACGAAACTTAATATTTCCATAACATATTATCATAAATTTAAAGTATTATCCAAACTATAATGTTGGAAAAGTGCAGTAGACCGCAATCATAAGCAAAGCTTGACAAGGATGGCGGCCTCAAAAAAACAAAAACAAAAAAAATCTTAAGGTAAAACTTACAATGAAAGACTATTGAAAGCCATGCTCTGCACAATCATTGTGCAGAATGATTCCCCCTCCCTCATTTATTCAACCCTATCTCAAAGACAGTACGGTATCCTTGAGTCTAGACTGGAGACTTCCGAGTATCCATATTTTATATGACACAATGCAAACTTACTCAAAGGAGAGACAAAGGGGCATCAGACGAGGATAGACTATATGCTTGACAAGATATACATCAAGATTACTGCCTTTATTTCAAAGAGGCTTTACTTCATTCAACTTATGTTTTTAATGATTTGGTTGATTATATAGATTGCTCCAAAATTACCAAATGTGCATGACCTATTAAAGATTTACAAAAATCGTCCCTCAGTTTTTTAATATTGAATCTACAGGAGGAAAAATGAGTGGATAGCAACACAAATGCAAATCATTATTCCAATAGTTCAATGCATCAAAAGACATGCCTTTTCAGGGGTGGGTAGGGGGAGGGGGGGGGGGGGGGTTGTAATGTTTGATACCCAATTATAGTGCATGTAAAACACTTTGTTTTCGAGAGAACAATATACATGTAGCAGTGAAAAGAAAATGCTGTTGTTTTTCAGTTTGAGGAGGATAAATGTATCCATTCTGATTCATCCCTTTAGGAATACTAATCCTGGATGAGTTCATGTGCATTGTCCATTCTTTTGAATAAGTGGAGCTCATCACATAGGCAAGAAAATGTTAATGTAGGTGTTTTCAGACAGGAATAGCAAATCGGTCGATTGTAGTCAAGAACCATTGTTTTAAAACTAAGGTAATATCAGCCTTGAGAGGGAGCTATACAACATAAAGAGTTTATTATTTACAATTTTATCACTCTAGATCCGATTTCAACCGCGACAACTATCATTGAATTTTGTAAAATCGCATATGCTTCCAATATATTCATTTGAACCAAATTCATGACCCCATACCACGACTTTTTATTACCTTCAAGCTCAAGAATATCAAATTCTAACTTTACATCTTACGTAAAATTGTTAAATTATGAATGTACATGGTGTGTGCAGTGCTTTGTAACCGCAAGGAAAAGGCGCTTTATCAAATATCTTTTGATTGATTATTGTTTTGTTTTTTTACTAGGTGGTGCTAACAGTGTCTGTAAGGAGTTCCTGGAAGGCTGCTGCACCAACAGCATGTGCGGGTACTCCCACGACACCAGTCACGTGACCTGCGGACAGTGGCTAGAAGGCAGATGCGAGAGGGGAACCTTCTGCAAGTTCATGCACGGATACACCAGGTATGAGCAATATTCATGTCAGTAGTAATGGAAATTAAATGCACTATAGTGTGAGACCCCCCCCAAAAAAAAAAAAAAAAAAAAAAAATTCAGCACTTGTGAACATGCCTATTGTTTTGGAAGTGAATAGATAATACATTTTGATACTTTGGTCGTTTTATTCCCAGTTCTGAAAGTTCCTTTAGGTCGTGGACATTATTTATTACTGAACCTAAACATTGTGTTGATGCTTTCTCTAAGTCTGTGGACACAGGTTTCACAGATTAGCAGTCTGTCCACAGTTTGTTTGACATCTTCACTTGCTGGGGGTATCCCTCCACTTTCACCTTTAATAGTAGGAGTTCTGCGACGCACTATCCTCCTGCGACAATTTCTTTGCTTTAAATTCTGACACTGTCCGAGTTGAAATGTCACCTTGAATCCCACATGCCACCCTAACCCTATGTCTTGGACGGATAAAGCCCAGAGCAGATGCTGGAGCATATGTTGCATCACCAGAATTGCTCAAATTCCAAGTTTGAAACTAATCAGAGTTAACCTTGAAAAGGCACATGCAGTTTGACCCTTTTTCCTAAAAACAACCCTTCAAGTTCTTTGGTATTCACATCACACGTATACCTTTTAACTTAATAATAATAATATTGGTTATTTATATAGCACACATATCCACCATGCATAGTGCTCAATTGCTCTACAACTATTACCAGGCAGCCGATTTTGGCGCTCATCGCATTCAAGGAATTGCTTCCTACCGGTACCCATTTAACACCTTGGTGGAGAGTGGCAAATGTAGATTAATATCTTGCAAAAGGACATTAGTGCCGTGGCGGGACTGGAACCACGGACCCTGTGATCCACAGTCCGACGACTTATCCACTAGACCACAACACATCTACCTTATCAGTCAAGAATGTCATGCAACGATAGTAATATTCCAAGCCCATCTTTGCTTCTCTCTACTCACAGTAACATGTCATCAGAGAACAGTAGCAGAGCTTGCTCCAGGAGTGGGAGTACTGATGAAACAGAAGAAACACCATGGGTAAGAAGCCACTTCCACTGTAGCCTACAGCGTAGTTTGACATGAGGGCAGAACATACATCAGCCAAAAAAATACACGGGGGCGGAGGGCGGATTCGCCCCGGAAACACCATAAACAGCCCCCGAAATAGGCTCAAAATCCGATTTCGGGGGCGACATCAAAAAGTGAAATGATCTCAAATCGCCCCCGTAACGATTACGAGCGGCCGTGCGCTCTCTTCTAGCTTCGTATTCATTGTGTGCATTTCTTGGTCCGCGCGCTGAATCTCCGTGTAAAATTTTATACACAAAAATCGGTCGTAAAAAAACTCGAACCATATTCCATACCTTACCTGGCTTACCATGTCGCACGCAAGTACGCCAAAACACATACATTTTCGGAGTTGCGAGATCGAGACGGAGCGTAGGGGTTGAGTTTCTGGCGGTCGATTTTGTTTTGGTAGATCAAATTAGCTGAACCTAGACCATGTACCACTAAACATCGCGAAACTGCAATCAATTTCCATCACGAATTCACGATTGCCGCAATTTTATAAAGTTTCCATAAATAGAGGTATGAAATTAAAGCCTATTTTGTGATTATTCTCGCCAAGTTTACGTAATTTTGATAATCATTTCTTCAAAGTAAAGAAAATCAGACAAAATCACCGTGACTGACACGCATTGCCGCTGTGCAGTGTGTGTGAGTTGAGCTGAGCTGCAGTTAACTCCTGGGGAGTGTTTCACAAAGATTCTAAGTTGAACTTATCTCTTAGTTGGACTTAACAATTATGGAAAGCCATTAGCATCCTTGAAAATATTTTGTAAAAGTTATTTTAAAAGGCATAAAATAGTGATTCAAATAATTCTTTTTTTCTATTATCATGGGAAATTTCATGTTAGTGATGTCAAATTTATGAAATGTCTAAAGTACTTGGATTTTTGTTTTTGAATATATTTTTTTAAGGCTACAAATGGCTCTCCATAATATTTAAGTCCAACTTAGAGTTAAGTTAGTCTTAAAATCTTTGTGGAACACCCCCCAGGAAGCTCCAACACCGGCACCGCTGGCGTCCGATGCCTGTGGCGCCGGCGTTGGAGCTTCCTGGAGTTACGCTGCAGTGTGTGTGAGTTGAGCTGAGCTAGCTGAGCTCGAGTCGAAGAGATTTGACACTTTGAAATTGTTATCTGTTGGTTTGCATCATTATTGCCGCGATTTCAAAATAGTTTCGAGAATAGATTTACGAAACCTGAGCTTAGAATTAGTAAAAGTATTAGAAATCTACTAATGTCTACGTTTTTAAACGACTCTGATTTTCTTGTGAAAATTTTACTTTGAAAAATGATTATCGAAATTCATGGCCAGAAATTATCACAATCTAGGGTCTATTATGTTACAGTTCTTGCATCAAATCAATGCATGAAAACTTAGTTATTGAACTAGAAAAAGGGGTTTCTTTTTTAATAGGCAATTATGAAGCAGGAAGCCCGAAACCTTAGCCTACTAAACAAATCTCAACAAACTGTAGGCCTATCCTTTCATGAATTAATGAAAAAAGAGCCCCCGAAATGGAAAAAAGAGCCCCCGAAAGATGAAAATTTCCCAAAAATTTGAAATGGAGCCCCCGAAATGAAAAACTAAATTTTTTGCCTGACATACATGTACAATCCAGAGCCGTCTATACACAGAGTTTGGCCAACCCGGTTTGAGTTGGACACAACATGGCGACTACTGCTTTGTTGGGCAAGCACAAAGCAAAAGAATATACGCCATGTTGTGACCCAGTGAAACCAAGTTGGCCAAACTCTGTGTATAGATGGCATGGCTCTGGTACAAATATTTCTTCCAGACTTTACTATGAGGAAAGGAGCATTCAGAGGTGCCAAGTAGAGATAAGTTTTCATTACAGAAAATATGAGAATATTAAAGTACATGTTCTAATCTTTAAACTTTCAGGTAGTTTTATTATATCCGAATACAAGCCAAAGCGGTTTCATAGGCATTTGTGGAAGAGTGCTGAAATTAAGTTGGATATATATATATACCCTCACAAAATATTTCTGTTAGAATCGAGAATATGATCATTTAATACCAAATATTTTCTACAGTTCTATGAGACCTACACCCAACCAACAACAAACTGATCAACATTAAAATTACACCGAATTACAAAACGGTGATTGATTTGGAGTTGGTGTAGAGTCAGTTCAGCAGTATGATTAAAGCCTCTCTGCACTAGTTTGGCCAGGAGGGATTAGACCTCCCTGCATGGTCACTGACAGGTGGTTATCTCATCAAATCAGCTCTCAATTAACATAAGAAAAAGGGCACCATGGGGGACCAATGGTCACCGATTAGGTATTGTTTGCTATATAGAGGGCGCAAGTAGCTATAAGTAGTGCAGTTGGGCTTTAAGGATAACTTATGCATATCTTCTTCGATAAGTTCATAATCCCTCCTTTCTCTCCCTCTCTATCCATCCTCTTCAAAAACAGGACCAGCATCAGCGGGCGGCATTCCCCGTCATCCCGGACCTGATGCGGTTGCCTGGATACCAGGGCACCGGTGGACACGATGCCGGTAGATCACTAGGAGAGGGGGATGGAGGAGAGCATATGCGTTCGTTACCTATCAATATCTCCTCCAAAAACAGATGACGAAGACTACGCTACCGTGACTGGTAGTACAGAAATAATAGCCTATTTATATATATATATTGTAATATGTTTTATTTATATTATGTCAACACTTTATCTGTATAGGTATCGAGACAAAAAAAATCTTTATGATTATAAACGTTCAAACTATACATTTCAAGAAAATAAACGTGGGAAATCTCTTTGCTCGGGAGTTCACAGCGATTATGTGGATGTACGTTTATCTAGTTTTATCTTGCAGCGGTCAGGGAAAGATGGAACTTGGTGCGCCTTTCTTCTTGTGGGGACAACAAATCTTCAAGTGAACAGCAACAAACAAAATCGCATCAAAGATTAATATATAATTATGTAACTTCAAAATGAGACAGCCTTGACAATTTTTTGTTTAATCCCATATTTGGAGAAGAGATTCAGAGACTATTTTGTTACCAACCAAATATTGTTATTGAAGGAAAGGGAAATTTGTGGAAAGATACAATCTTTCGGTTGTTTCTCTCATCAGCACATTCTTCAAAAAATAGTGCTGAAGAAGGAACAAACGGGAGAGAAAAACAATGATAAACCCATTTTTTCTTCTCATACCTATGGGGGATAGTCTTGACGAAGAGATATTTTTCTAAGAAATGTTGAAAGCTGTTAAAAAAATCTTGCTGTATCAGATACAGTGTGTATTTTATCTGTACAGTAAAATTAATGTGAATAAGAATGATTATGGAGTGCATATAGCTTTGCACTTGGTCATTTATTGCACTTTTATAGCAACTATGAAAATTAATATCTTTAATGCATATATATATATATATATATACATATATATATATGCAAAGGGATAACAAGGGTCATGGTCTTTTTTTAAATCAATATGGGATGAGGAAGACTTCATGCATCAAGAGAAATGTTAGGTGTTAAAAGGTCATGATGGTTCTTGTTTTCCTTCAAACCTTAGGATTTTGTAATTTTAGAATACAAAATTGTGTCAAAAGTTTGAGATTACAGAGATGATCTGTAACACTACACTTTTTGAAGATGGACAGAAGTATAGGTAGTATTTTGTTTTTGGCAAGAATAAATTATGAGGAGAAATGTTAAATGCAATTCGCTGCAAATTGTAGGCATGATTGTAGCACAATATTGAGAAGTGGAAAATCTTTTCTCATATATTTCCTTCTCCTTTATTGGAAAAGGAATTAGTGGAATCTGGAAATAATCTGTAATATAATAAATTTTATAGGATCATTAATTTCCTGTAAAAAATTCTGGATAGAAACTTGGCATATTCTGCAAGAAATTGGATTAATGTAGATAGGGACATTTTTTTTGCACTTATGAAGGACAAAAAAGTGCAGAATATGTAAAATATTAACCAAAGATTGAAAAAATAAAATAATTGCACATGAATTATCTTTCATGTGACTGTCGTTTATATGGAGTTGTGCTGCAGTGTAAATGTACATTCACATGCCATTCATAATAGTGTTTACCAAAGATGAGGTACCTACGTATTATCCATTGAGAGCCACACAATCGTTTTCCACAAGTAAACTTAACAGGTCACTGGAGTATTATTCTTAGCAACTCACCAAGAAAATCCATTAAAAAAACTTTGTCATTAGATGTTGAATCAATTCCCTTTTTTAGTTGACGTATAGAACCTGCAATGGACGGCTTCGGTAGACCTTTTCCCACTTTGAAATGTTTATGGGACATATAGCCCAACAAATTTGGCAGTTTTCTGATGCAATTTCCGTGAACAAAGGTATCAGCTACTAGTTTTAACTCATAAAAGAGTTGAACGTGCATTCAAAATGTTGTAAAGTCAACATATTGGAGTTGATAACATGGACAAATATGTTTTCTGTAGATGCTCAAATAATTTTTGTTTTCCTATTTTAAGAAAACATGAAACAAATAGTGAGATTCAATAATTTCACACTCTTGTATATTATTGGAATTTTATAGAAAAAAACATTTTATACCAGAAAAAAAGAGCAATCTCTTTTTGAATGTAACGGTAGAAAAATTTGAGTCTTTCTGATTTGACATAGTTTGATGTCCTGCTCTTGCTTGTCAAGGCAAATTACTCGAATTCAGAAAAAGTACATTGTAAAAAATTGTTATTTAGTTCTAAATATTTGATAATTTAAGACCAATTGTGGGAAAATGTAGAGTTTAAAAAAAAAAGTATATTATTTGTATTTTTTTTATAATGTGGAATATAAATGTATTTGGAATTGATAACAAAAACAGGTAATGAAATTTCTTGATAAGGCCTTTGAAGTGTGATAACGTTTAAAGAATACATGAAATAGTTTGCTTGTTAGAGATTTCATAATTAAGCAACATTCTGAAGGACGGTACAAAGAAAAGATGTGATTTTTGTTGGAAGGGGAGAGAGAGATTGCTACACAACTTGAAATACATGTAGCCAATTGCTGAATGATAAGGGCAAAGGGGAGGGGGGGGGGATGTTAAGTAGCGTGGATTGTGGATGAAAAGCTGTCAGGAAATGGGAAATCTATTGCCCTACAAAAGAATACCTTTAGCAATTTGAGATCGAGTGATGTACCAAAATTTGATACCATTAAAAATGTTAATGGAAGGGCGAGAAATGAGTACAGACCATGAAATATACGTAGCCAATTTGATAAGTATGCAAAAAGAAATGGTGGAATGAGGGTGCAACCTATGGTTTGCCATGTGATCCCAAGGATGATGTGTAAAGAGAAACCTAGTAATGAAGTAAAGTTGTGAATGTTAGGAAAGGTGCGATTCAATATAAAAATATTTGATAATGGTGACGAGTGATGAAACGTTTTAGTTACTATTTTATGCTCCGTAAAAGAAGTAGACTACATGTACATTCCGTGTATGAGATTGGAAGATGAGAAATAGTTTTTGTCTGGAGTGAAGAAGAGCATTAACTCGTAACAAAGAGTTGATACACTTCTAGCTCCAAACAGATGATTTGATCTGATGTGGGTATCAATTATAAAAAAGAAAACGATGACAATTAATGTTTTATGTATTTAATTAAGGAAAGTGAGATTTGTGTCAATTTCTTTGCAGTTTGCAAATGATAGGTCATATGTTATGCTTTGATGGCCATATCATAAGTATTTAATGTTACAAATGTTGTATATTAATTGTAAAAGCCATGACGGCTTCATAGGGACTCGAAGGAATTATTATTTGTTTTTATTCCCGAGTCCAAATAGCAGATATGTTAACAAATTACTGCAATTTGTAATATGTGAGTGATTTTTCGTGTTAAGAATCAACTTCTTGCCAAAGTAAAAGAAACAAGGAAAAAAAAATGAAACTAAAACATGTATCGAAATTCAAAAGATCTGATGAGGTGTGATACTGTTGGTATCGCTGGAAAAAAAAATGGAATACAAAAAAAAGAGAAAAAGTATGATATTAATGATTTTAATGTCTATAAGTCTAGTATACCGTAATTATAAAAGAGGTTTATCCATGTGTATTGATAGATTTTGCTATTTATGTTCTCTGTTTACCTGTCGCGAAGAGAAATGTAACATTATAAGCTTTTATTGAGTTAATGACAAGAGCTTGTTAAATGTTAGCTCTTTTTCTTTTCTTCAGTTGATGACTGTTTTCCAATGTTGATTGATTATATCCATTATTTAATTTGACTAGTGTTATCATAGAAGCATTTTACCATTTCATTATCTGAAGGGGCTGAGAGAGATTCTGAGTTCAAAAATTGACATATTGAAAACTGTTGATGCTTAAATGTAAAGAAAATATATCAAAAAGTTGCCTTTTGAGGTATAGTAGATTTCATGCCTGCATTTAGCCAGGGGGGGGGGGGTGTCTGGTTGGAAATTCAATGTGGATTAGTGTAGTTATCCCCCTCCCCTTTAATTTGGAATGACATATTTAGTTTCCATCAACCACCTATGTATGTTGCCTTCCAGCCCCCTTTTATTTCCCAATATCCTTGTCCTCATACTTAGATTATATCAGTCTAAACTAAGTAATTTGGGGTAAAATTTAAGTAAGTGAAGATAAAATTGGCGAAAATTGAATATGCAGTATTTTTTATACGGAAGGGGAGGATTATTAGCAAAAGAAATGTCCTGTAGATTTACATATATGCCAATGAAAGGCAACCTCGTTTTTCGCTTCATAAGAGTTTAGAGTTTAGAAAATTAAAATTGTATTTACCCCTCTTCTTTGAAACCCATCTCCCCTACCTACTTTTCAACTATTTATGAATAACTTTACAATCCTACCCATCTCCCTTCTACCCTTCAGCTATTTATGAATAACTTTACAATCCTACCCTCCAATTGGTGCTAGAAACAGTGTCCTATCAGAACCATAATTGTATATGTAATAGCCATTTTGTGAGATATTGATATTAACAAACATTTTGTGTGTAAACTGCAAAATGGCAGTCACAGTGTTTATTGTGAATGCTCGATGAAAAGTGAAGTACAAGTACAAGTACATGTCAGACTGTTATTTTTTCCTAGCATTGTTATATTTTGTTATACTACGCAGTATGCATAGTGTTCATGGTTATCTCTTCTAAATTGTTTTAAGTTAATAATTTTATAGCTTTTTTGTTATGTCTTAATTTTATGAGAAACTTTATCTTTCTTTAGACAATATGTTTGGTTAATGTGCAACTCATATTTTTTTGGTTGATTTTGTTTGTGGAAGATAAGTTCATTTGTTTTTTGCATTGTTGTATTTGATATTTGTGTTCAACGGAAATATGCAATAATTACATATCATTTTTTCTTTTTTGTTCTACCTTATGTTTTATTTTCTCTGTATATAGTCCAGAGTATATGACTACGAAAAACATATCATACAAGATAGTTGAGGGATTTATATGCCATTATGTAAATGTTTTTGGTTGTTTCATTTTTCACCTTTTTCATTTTTGTGTGTAGGTTCTGCATGTACTAATCATTCTTACAGTAGGTGTTCACTACACTTTTGTATTAGCGTTCCAATATTGATGTTAACAAGCCACAATGGTACTGAAATGTAGCCGATGTGTTCATATTAGTTAGTAGTATCCAAACATATATTGTGTTAGACTGTAGTTGTAGTCAGTTTATGGTTTGTTCCTACCAAAGGTTTGTTCATTGCATGCAAGATTAGTTAATCTGTGTGAACGAGTCAAAGGTTAAGTTGATATCGACCCTTCTCATATTGTGGGTCACCATGCTGACATGTAAGGTAAAAGGTTAAGTTAATATCGACCCTTCTCATAATGTGGGTCACCATGTGACATTTGAGTTCAAAGGTTAAGTTAATATTGACCTTTTTCACATGGTTTGTTGTCTCCTGTGAGGTCGGGGCAACAATATATCCTTCAAGAGAGACATTTGAAAACAAGGCCCAAATACTGCTAACGCTAATGAGCAAAAAAAAAAATGAAAAGAAAAGAAAATTGATCTTTTAGAGGAAAACAAAATTGAACTGCCAGATACTCAATGATCCATTTAATTGATTTGGTGCAATTCTTCCTGAATACCCGGTACTTGTTTATAGATATCACCTATATACAAGTTACATTGTAAAATGACACATTTAATCTATATTATTTGGTAGGTTTCGTGTTATATTGTATAATGTCATGATCTGACCCATTTGTATTTCCATGAACTATACTTGTGCTAACTTCCTAGTTATTTAGGTACATGTATACAATTTAATAACTAACATTGTTTTTTTTTCATTAGCGCCTTTTTCTCCAAAAGAAAAAGAAACAGCTATATATGACTTTGTAGACTGCTGTCATTATTGTCGTGATTCAAATAGGATTGTTGAAAGATAGTGTAGCTACAATGTTGATAGTCATTTTAGATAGATTTCACATATTTATCAATTGTATCTCAGTGATTTGTAAGACTTTAATTTTCCAAGTGTTATAATGTTACAAAAGAAGTTAAGGGGTCATGAAACAGTCTTTCTCACCGACATTTATTATTATCGTCGGTATATACCAGCTGATAAAGACATTTTAAAAAGAAGCATGTTTAAAGTATGAACGATGCCAATACCAAAGCGTTACTTTGCACGTTTGGGATACAATCAAGTTAATGAATTTGAATGAATTATAATTGCAATAAGAATTTTTCCTTGCCTCTTGCAATCTCATAGGCTACATAGTAGTGATATTAAATATATGGATAATTATAATTAACAGTTAACTGCCAGTGCAAAACTGAGGAACTGTATTGATAAAATAAATAGCAAGGATCGTAAGATGAATTAATTGATAATCAGAGCTGCCATAAGTATGTAATAATGCGTATTCCTACCATTTATTGTAAAGCGATGAAAAAACCACAACAAACATAAATAAATTAGACCAAACACAAGGAATTTCATAATTATTATCCTAATAATTATCCCTGCTTTTGAATTGTTTGGTGTCACAGTATTAAGTGATGGTTAAACCAGTCGATAGCTTCATAACTTGTACTCAAAAGCCGCGTAACTTGTACTCAAAAGGCGCGTTTTCCCTTTTCAATTGACAGTTTCCCAACTAACTCTAGTATCGAAAACCGGCGTACACGTAGCGGGCATAATTATGTTTAATTTCTGTCCCTGAAATGATACTGAAGCTTTTATCAAAGGGGCAACCATTAAGCCATTAATGGATTAACATGGGTAATATGGTAAGCTGTCGTTGATTGAATCCCTGACGTTGAATTGTATTGTTTGTGCGGTATATCTGTCTGCTAATCCATACCCAGGGATGCGTAACAATTTTTTATTCATATATTTCTGTTGCATGTATTGTCGACTGGTAATTTGATTTGGAAATATTTTGGTTATTAGAAGGTCAATTGCATGCTGGCGTTGTGGGAATATGTAATGTATTGCCTGCTTATAGCCATCTAGAAAGGCATTGCTGTGTAGAATGAATGCCCTTCTAGCATGAAGTCTTTATCGTCTAGGGTTGGAGAGTATTGGTCGACAAATCTCTCTCTGATTTAGGGAACATTTTAGATGAAAAATAAGGCCCAGGTATTGGAACGGCCTTTATTTGCATTGGGATATACTTTCTGAATAACACTTTGTGAATATGACAATCTTTTTCAGAGCAATTGTTGGCTGTCATTATTCAACAATTGGTGTGAGGGGGGGGGGGGGGTTCCTTATTACACATTTGAACCGTAATAAATATACGAAGTAAACCCCCTTACCAGATGCCCACCAACTTTGTATCCATTGGTATGAAATACACATCATTGTCTTTAATAACATGTGCGTCCCGTAAACATCAGAGAGAATACAATCTTCTCGAGATTGAAATACGCAAAATGAAATAAAACGTTGGTAATTGGATAATTGTTGGTTCCCTGTTAACTTTTCATATCATACTCGTGTATGTGGTGAGATTGTTGGGTGTTTTACGCATGTATACATTGCATGTTGTTAATAAATACATTCAATCAGCTTTATGGGGGAATTTAAATGGTGCTAAAAAAAAGTAACGTCATTTTTCAATAGGAGTAATGTTTTACTAGGGAAACGGAATGTTGGGCGAGGTCATTTAGATTAAAAAATGCATTTCTTGTATTCGTCTTTCACAGTTTACTTGTCATAACCTTCATGATATTAAATGCTTGTTCGACAAAAAATAGTTTCACAATGTTACCACATAAAAATGGTTAAGTTTTCACGTAATTAGCGGCTCGATTACTAACACAGTAACGGTGTCACTAGACGCAAAGCGTTGAAATTCGTTTGCGAGAGTCAGAAGGGCGTTAACCCTTATTCTTTATGCCCGTTTTACACAATGCGTCAATTTGCCTGACGCATGGCTGCGTCAAAGCTTCGGTCTGTGACGCGCCGTGCGAGAGTAACAACGTTCAACGTATATTTGCAAAAGAGACGGTGAACACATTGCATTAAATTTCTGGCGCATGCGTCAATCGCCTTCCCAGGCTTGATTAGCGCAGGTAATGACGCAATCGAAATGACGCCTCGTGTGCAATGGGCATTGATATAAGAGTTTGACGCCCTTCCGAGTCCCAGCTTGTGTATGCAGTGGTGCATAGATTGTTTTTATATTGACTTTTGCAGTGTTGCGCTAGCTTCAAATCAGAATTATTGCATGAATGATGATGTGCACGAATAGTCAGTTAACACTAATTGCCGTTACATTTGTCATTCGTTGTCTCACGTGTAGGGATTTAAAAAATAATCGAGATTGCTTTTGAACTGCAAGTGCCCTATAGTTAGCACATGTATGACAATGTACATGAACTTAGATGTTCAGCGGTACATTGATGACATCATAGAATCTTTTTATAAGAAAACCTGATAACAAGAAACGTGTAGGACCTTACTATGTAGTACTAAAAATACTTGAAACTTGAATTTGTTTTTCTTCATCAACCACTACAATGACAGTAATCAATTTAAATAAAGTATGCCATCAGTTTGAACTTGAAACCCAAACAAGGTTTTTTAAGTGTTCAAATGCCGTAGTTAACACATTGCGTAATCGAATGTTTCCAAATTAAGTTAGGCAATGTAAAGGTGTAATGAAAAACCATTTGTAAAACGAAAGAAAATTCATGTAATCTATTACTTAGTCTAATAGGCGTGTTAAATGAATACTATATAATACAATGTGTTCTCTCCAACCCGATTAAAAGTGAATAAACTAAGACAAACTAGTTGAACAATACCTAATGGTGTGAATGTGGTTATTCGATTATGATTCATTGTTTCAGAGATGCTTGTATTTTTTGTGTAAAGAGTAGGATGCTGACATTTTTTCTCATTGAATTAATGATACAAATATAATTGTTATGAGGATTTGGAAAGGAAGATAATGAGTTTAATGTGGTCTAAATCCATACTTAAATGAATTTAATGAAATAATGACGCTATCATTGAATTTAGATGTGCTGTTATAGATGGTTTTTAGATTATAATTTTTTTTTCTTATTTGAGCTGATAAAAATAATGAGAAAAAGGGCGAAGAAATCGAAATGCCTAATAATAATAAAAAAATAATAACATTTATAATGCGCACATATCCACCCCAAGAGATGCTCAAGGCGCCTAACAAGGTAAGTACATTGAACGAAAATAATTTAACATAATTAAATATAATTCAACAACGTTAATTACATCAGATTGTGAAATACACTACGTCTTAAGTGGGAGAGAGAGAGAGAGAAAGAAGAAATATAAGGTTTATTTAGGGGAAAATAGGCTAACCGCGATTTTCTGAGGGCGTGGTGGTGATGGTGAATGGGAGGGGGTTACGCGATAAGTCGGAAAGACTCTCGCGGCGGTCAAATGATTGGAAAAACGAACAAGACATTTTCTTCAAGAAATTCAAGTACTCCCTCTTGCGCCACTTGTTATTAAGGGAACGCAGGTTATACTGTTGTTCTTTCTCTGCATTGCTCTTTTGTGTAAATAATAAAAGTATCCAAATTTATATTATACTTACATGAGTGGCTCTGGTATTCGAGGTGACATAAATAATGTTTTTCTGATTACGAACTACATGTTTAGAACATCATGTATTATGGTTTTAACAAGAATTCTCGTTAAGATCGATATTTTTTTTTAATTCTTATGTTATCTATTTTTTATTTTTTATTTATTTATTTATGTATCTAATCGTTAGTATTATTATTTTTTATGGGGGGGGGAGTGGGTCGTATTATTTGGTTATAAAGCAATAAACAAAAAAGAGAGACAGACAGACATACAGACAGAGAGAGACAGACAGAGAGATGCAAATAGAGAGAGTTAGAGGTGTGCACGGTGTATTTACGTGGTTTTTACAGGGATCTGTGTGAGCGAATGATAAAAGCAATATTTCGTTTAATATAATGACCTACTATAAAATCGTGGTGACCCTCATTATAAATTTAGGAGCCATCCAGCCATTTAATTAAATGCTTGGTATTTCAAGGTTTCTATAAATACGTAATTTTTCGTGAATATGTAATGTTTGATCGACATCCTTACTACAGGAACTCTAATGTATGAACAAAATATAGAATTTTTACAATGTCCTGTGGGTGTTTCATCAACTAAAATTTATTTCGAGTTAAATCAATTTTAAGGCTTGATGAAACACCCCCCCCCCCCCCCCCTGTTGTCTAGTTATATCTTGGGACACAAAATAATTGATAAATATCCTACGATTACCTGCGAGACAATTATTAGTTGCATTGTGAAGCATTGATTAATGTATTTAAGAAATAATTTTTAAAAATCGCTAGAAGTTGTGTTCGTGGGTGAAAGAGATAAGGAGAAAGAGGGTAGGGGGACCCCCTTCAAATGTTACCTTAAACAATTTCTATTCGAGCTTATTAGTTTATTTATTTATATAGTTATTCATTTATTGATTTAATCAATCATTTATCAATTCATTCAATCATTTATTAATTTCATTAATTGAATGATTCAAATTTACTGTCATTTGTATTTTAAGTGATTGATTTGCTTATTCAGTCGTTTATTTTATTCTGTCATCCATTCATTTATGAATAAGCCACTAGGGAGTTTGCCAATCATGAATTTTTCGGCTGATTTTTCGCGAATTTGGTCCAACATCCCCCTCCCATCTAAAATTGTCTCGCTACGCCCATGCTGTCTAAAAGAAGAAGGACGGTATTTTGTTTACTTATCAAGGGATTCAAGAGGGTGTCCGATATATATATCCCAACCCACAGATAATAAAGAGACTTTCAAGGTTGCTTAAAGTTCATACACTTTAGGATTAAGAAAACATTGGTTTGGATTATTAAAGAAAAAGACTAGTACCACAAAAAGATTAATTTACGATTAGAAATTGAATGCACGGCATTACAAAAAAGTAAGGGGGCAGCCCCTTCATGTTGGTTGAGAATTCTTTAACTTTATTTATATCGATTTATTTATAGATATTGAGTTGATAATTTCGATAATGAATTATATTTCATACCCCAATGATTCACAACAGATCAACAAGAAGATAATTATGTTTAAGTACATGTACACCAATTCGAGAGGAATCGATGATATAAAGAATGTTTGAATGGCAATTGACCATCATAATAATAATAATAATAATAATAATATGTCTTGTTTACCCTGGGTATAGCCTGATCAGTATTAATACTGTTCTCTCTTAGTGCCCTGCAATCATTTTATTAACCCGGTCAGTCATGTTTAGGCACTATGAATATGACTGACAAAGAAAGCGGACAAAATATACAGTTCCCCAGGTAGACAAAGGAACATCCCTTCACTGCTATTATGTAAAAATGTGTAGAACAGGTGTCACATGCATATTCACCTTTCTACGTAATAGCAGTGAAGGGATGTTCCTTTGTCTACCTGAGGAACTGTATATTTTGTCCGCTTTCTTTGTCTGTCATATTCATAGTGAGGTCTTATCTAAAGTGTTTCGATGGTAATATTAGTATGCACCACACCGCCACACCGGACTGCACGTTGCACGAATCGTGTGCAATTTTGAATTTTAATCTCGTGACTGACAACAAAATAGTGAACCGTTTGGATGCCGAAGTTTGCTCAGTTTGTTTTAGCATCGGCCTGTTTTAATTACACCATTGATTGCGTATCGGCGTGATTACGTAATGTAAATATAGGATATCATAGTTTGCTTTAAAATAGCTACGCGTTGCTATTTCGTTTATCTTCAGCCTATTAAAATGTGTCAGTTTATGGTCCAATGGGGGTTTTACGGGGTGGTTATATGTCTGCGACATTTTGTGGAGATGTGATTTTGTAAGCTGATAAGGGGTTTACATATAGAGTCCTTGAGATGCATTCATTGTAGCGTTCTAAGCATTGTGAGTGTCTGAAAAATGGCGCCTGGATGGAACATGGAATGCTCCTCAAGGAATGGAGAATGTGCATCCAATGTGTGCGGGCAGGCCTAAATGTGATGACCGTAATAATTACAATAATGGCGTTTAGAAATTGAGTCGATGTAGAAAGCGATATATTAACCCAGAATATGTTTATCATTATCATTATAATTGCTATACTGTTTTAACTTTGCTGTTGTTGCTGTTTTTATTATCATCATCATCATCGCTATCAGTACGGTCATTGCTTTTATAAGTATCATCATTATTATTATTATTGTTATTATTATTACTTTAGTAGTACATGAAGTAGCAATAGTAGTAGTAGTGTTATCATTAATATTTGTATTATTCATTGCGCGCACTGATTAATAAAAACATGCCAATTACTACTAATGAGCTTAACCTTGGTAGTAAGATTAGGACTAGTTACCATGGTTACCATAATTATCATTTATTTATAACATTTGCTATATTGTTCTTTTTACTTCGGTCAGAAGAAATGGCTTCTTCATTAGTTGCATTCAATTTTATTTAGGGATAATTGTCATTAGCTGTCTTTTTTATAAAAATGTTATGAAGCACCTTGATTATACTGTATAAAGGTTATGATTATGTATCCGGAAGGGAAGAGTGATTAACTATCTGAAGAAGATAACAAACCCAACTTGAAATAAGAAGGAGAGAGGAGAGATAGAAAACGGTGTATGAGAGAGAGAGAGAGAGAGAGAGGGGGGGATTGAGAGAGAGAGAGAGGGGGAGAGAAAGGTGGAGAGAATGAGAGATAGAGAGAGATAGGGAAGGAGAGAGAGCGAGAGAGAGGGGGAGAGAAAGGTGGAGAGAATGAGAGATAGAGAGAGATAGGGAAGGAGAGAGAGCGAGAGAGAGGGGGAGAGAAAGGTGGAGAGAATGAGAGATAGAGAGAGATAGGGAAGGAGAGAGAGCGAGAGAGAGGGGGAGAGAATGAGAGAGAGAGGGGAGGGGAGAGAGAAAGGTGGAGAGAATGAGAGAGTGATAGAGAGAGAGAGGGAAAGAGCAGAGGGGAAGGGTAGATGGGAAGGGAACGTACCCCCTTCGTCTTAGCCTATCCGATATGCGTCGGGCTTTACAAGTATACTAATCGCGTTTATTTGGAGTCTCCATAACGCGATCAGTATTTTTGCCATAAAGCCCGACGCATATCGGATAGGCTACCTTCGTCGAGGATCAACATCTGACGACCCCCCCCCCCCCCCCCCTCGTAGCAGACCCTACTGTCATGACTAGTGACTTCAGAAAACAGTTCCAGGCAATTCATACCAATCACAGTAAACCAACACAGTTATATAAAAAAATCGATACAAATCAAACAATCTTTCTCGATCGACACCAAATAAATAGCATCTCACTTTCCTGCCATTAATAGCTTTCCATGCCGAAGTAAGTGCATTCGTATTACAAAGTGTATATGCTTAGTCGAGTATTGAAGAAATATTTTGAACATGTATTTCATCGACGCTTTCTACTTGTGTAAGTGCATGTGTTTCCATTGTTCAGCGTTCAGATGCCGTTATAGATCTATTTCGAGAGGCGTTTTTTTTTTTATCGGTGAGTTCTGGTCGTGACGAAAAATACAGTTCTCATACAATCGGGGCCAATTAACGCTGAATATTTAAATAGTATTACAGTTATGATGAAATATGTGAGTCATATGTTCATATTCGCTTATGATATCTCTTATGATGTATTAATATTCTAATATAATATGATGATGATGATGATGATGATAATGATGATGATGGTGACAATAAATCAAATCAACAATACTACGACTACTACTACTTCTTCTTCTACTACTGCTACTACTTCTACTACTACTATGACTACTACTACTTCTACTACTACTACTACTACTACTACTACTGCTGCTGCTGCTGCTATTTGTACTACTACTACTACTACTACTACTACTACTAATACTACTACTACTACTACTACTACTACTACCACTACTAATAATAATAATATGAATACTACTCATAACAACAACAACAATAATGATAATGATACTAATGATAATCATCATCATCATTTTCATCATCATTTTCATCATTATCATCATCATCATCATCATCATCATCATCTTCCTTTAGTTTTAGAAGATACTGTTTCCATAATATTTGTTTCCCTGAGATTGCGGAACGGGCAGACAATCAAATTAACCAAATAAAGATCTAACATATTGAACATGATCATTACACTTTAAAGCTATATGATATCCATCATTCTATTCTAATAAATTCTTCTAGAGAAGTTCTTCAAAAATTGTAATTAGTATTTTTGTCATAAAGCTTCATAATTTAAGCACTGGTCACCAAGTAAAACGAAAATGTTAGAATCTTGTTTAAATTTGGTTCGCGTGGCAATATTTTGAGAACAGTTTTAGTTTCTTCCTAATTATATACACGCACGTTGAGTTCAATAACTCCGTACACGTGCACTATTGTGCTAAGATTTTACGAATGTACTATACGATGGACGGTTTAGTCATCATTCTGTGCGTGACAATTCATGTCTTAAAGGTAAAGACCAGTATTCGAAACGCCCCAATTTCAAAAAATGAAATGGAAGCTCTTATTACCAATCATGTGAAAGAATATGTTTTGACTAATACATGATGATAACAAATTTGCCGGGAAACCGCCTTCTAATTGATATAATTGGTAAATTAGTTTATCTATTGGTGTGTGAGAGATAAACGCATGTGTCGCGCACGTGTGCGTATAGTCCCATATACATCTTTATGTGTACAGTGCCGTGTAACTTTACGAAGACTGGGCCAAATTTATTGTCATTTTGATGATTCCAGAACCTTGCAGTACACACCAATACTTATATGCTAGATGATCAACCTTTTCTGATCGATTCCACAACGTTTCTTTCACAATGCAATCTCATGACCATAACTGGTCTTTATCTTTAATGACGTACGTATTAGGCCTAACATTACATTTCCCTCTCTTCCCTTTAGCCGGCTCTTATTCTATCGTTATTGGTCTTATGTCAAGATAATCCTCTATCCTCGGTATTCTTTATAATACATTTCTTTTACGAAGTCTGAGTCGTCATAATTTCTTTGACTCTTTTCAATGTAATAAAATATTGCGTTCTGATGAAGAAACTGCATTTCACTTGAGCAAAAACAGTGTATAGAAAATATAGCTATAAAAACCCTGTCGGTTGTGAAAAATGAAATAGAGGAAATATATATCAACGGAAAGCTTATAAGCCATGTAATTATATTAAAGGTAATGCAAAGTTTTGGGAAATTTGGAAAATTGGGTGGATAGTGATTCTTTACAATTTTGATATATTTGGATGCCCCTGTGGATGTATTATAAGCACTAGAAAATTTAGCCCCTAAAACACTTCTGTTTTCGAGAAAAATTGAATATAACAATTTACCGGTGCTCCCGGTAAATTTTGATAAATTTCAAACAGCGCCTACGGCCGTACAATGGTAGCTGCGAACATGAAATTTTCAGAATATGTACTTGTGATATATAAATTTCAAACGGGAATAGCTAATCGGTCGATTTTAGTCAAGCAACATTGTTTTATAGCTGAATTAATATCTTGACCTTGAGAGGGAGCTATGCAACTATACAGCTATATACATAAAGAGTTTATTATTTACAATTTCATAACTTTAGACTCGATTTCAACCGCGACAACGATCACTGAATATTGTAGGGTCGCATAATGCTTCCAATATGTTCTTTTGAACCAAATTCATCACCCCATACCAAAACTTTGTATCACCTTTAACAAAAATATGAATTATATAAGCGAGCCGACCGGGTCCATAATTATGTTAAATGTCCTGGCCGTAACTGTGTCGAATTTGATCCCTGTTAACCCTTAATTTAATTTGCTTTTGTGCAATATTGAAATGGAAAATAATTCCTTTATATCTGTATTCTACGTATATTCAGCTTTCCGTTGATATAAAATTGTATTTCCATCGGATATCGTCTTTAACTGTAGCAGCCATGGTAAATGGGCCCTCTTTTTAAACCAAAAAAATGTAATCAAAATATCATGATATTAAACACAACTTCTAAAAATGGCACATATTGGAACTCAAAGCACAGGTACGGTAAATACAGAGCTGTGAATATCATTTATAATAGCGGGCACTGAATTTTATCCCAGAGGCATCGAAACGGGGAACTATTAAAGTGTTTTAATTATTATTAAAAAAACACCTTTTTCCGTCTTTGATGAAGAGAAATATCTAAGGGAGTTTAGGACGGTTTTCCATTAATGACAGCATCCAAGCGTGCGAAGCCAGCCTTCATAAAACCGAGTCGACCGTACATGCGAACACTCGGGATTACAGTACTTCAAATTGCGAGCCTCCAATGCGCAATCGTGTAGATTCCACAATCAGCAAAAGTGCTAAGATTCCATATTTTTTTACAATAAGCACAACAAACGAGGACATTACTGGAGATTTCTAGAAGCACGATGCTTAGTTGGGAAAACCGCTGCTTTTCTGCCTCCCCGAGCATGAAGAGCATTCATCCGAACGAGATGGTTAAAAAATAGGTGCGAGTCGAGTGGGAGCTGAGTCAAAGATATCAGATGTGGCGAGGTTTGTCAAGTACAGTAACGCATAAACTTGACAAGATCTCAATGATTTTGTTTAGTCTACATTGTATTGTGGAATAAAAAAGGACTTTCAAGTGATGTGTCGTTATGGTTTATATTGGCCTGCTTATAATTAGGTTTCTTTCTTTTTATGCCTGTCATTTATTTGTCTAGATTTCAGAATCAATAACAACGAGTGATTGTACTCTTTTCGCTTAAAGGAAACACCGCTTATTTGATAATAACAATATCAAATCTGGATTTATAAGTTATAGTTCCTAAAACAAAGTCTCTACGCGCTTCACAATAATATACCCCGATCAAGGGGTTCATTTACTCACACAATTTGAGCAGCATCTCCACTCCCTGGGGAGTACTCCTAACACGATAGTCACCTCGAGGGCATGGCAAGACCTTGTTATCATGCTATGTCATCATTTCTTTATGCAAGCTTATTCTTATTTGGAGGTATCCGAACCCTTACAACAAAATTACAACCCGTACTAAAACTGTCTTGTAATCTTGCCTTGTTATCAATAATTATAAAACTGTATTTCATTTTGAAATGGTTACAATTATTAAGATAAATGAAATAAAAATTAAATTAAATTAAATGGTCACTCGCCACTCACTGTGTATACTACTCTTAAGCATATCAGATAAACCACAATAAAATGCATGCATAGAACATCAGCACAACAAAATACAGTATTCATTTCAGTATTATTAAGAGTTAAAATTAAAAAGATTTATTCCAGTGGGCTTCAGAATCAACCACAGAAAGTATCTTGCAGAAATTTTAAGATTTCGCATGGCGGAATGATAATTATTATTCCCCAGAAATGCGTTTATGATGAAGCTTGAATAACTCCATCGTTTGCGCATGAGGTATAGATTTAGAAGCCATTTCTTACATAAAGAACGAGATTAAAATGAGCAAAAGTGAAAACATATATCGCTATCATTCTTCATGTTATGAGTATGACAACATTTTCTACATTCCTCATGTATGAAGGTGAAACAAACAAAAACCTCAAAGTTACAATTCAATAAAGAAAATGACATTGGCCATGGAATTCTGTAACTCAGATAACCTGCTTGTTTGCTTGTTATATAAGTTGCACATTGGCACATATTTTGTAACCCTGAACAAGGATTTTATTAAGGACATCTTATTTGTACAACTTCTTGAACGGTTTCGCGTCAGTTCAAGTTTGCCTCTGAATGTTGTTACATGGATACCATAATTTGATAAATAACCATGGGCGAGCCAGCAACCTTTCTTCCGGCACGATTCGCCCATACATTTTGATAATTTCTTCAACTGCGGTCGGGTTTTAGTTAGGTGATATAGGTTAGGTTTAATATTAAATATGCTCATATTTGGTAAGGATCCATTCTTGTTTATAGTTTGTACCTTGACTTGAGTTTGTGCTGGTAATCGACTGTGGAGCATTACATTGTTTTCGTTGCAGTTTAAGTCATGATATCCCACCAAGCTGATGTTAACAGTTACATGTATTAATATGTTTAATACACAACTATTGTTTTACCCATACGAGAGATAATCCGCAATCTAGATCCGTTTAGCAACTTCGATAAGGAGAGGAAAAATAAGGGAATTTGGGCTATTTTTGCAAGGTCAGTCTGAGTTTGGGGAACCAAAGTCTTGATAAATACCAAACTCATCTCTGTTTGACATAACTTGAAAAGGGGTAGAAGATACAGAATCACAGAATCAATTAAAATGGTTTTAAAAGAAGAAGGATGGTGATCTTTGTACGGGATTAAGATAACATTTCCCCCCTTTTGTTTGTCGTTACAAGATTAGCCCATGAGGGTGGACAACACCTGAATTATGAGTTATGTCGTGTCAGCCTCACTTGTACAACGACGTGTTTGTTTTTTCTCTCTTTACCTCTTCAGAGGGACTTTATTATTCCATTTCAAAATACATATAGACTATTTACAAAACAAGTAAAAATGAAACATATGCGTTATATACAAGATCAATATAATTTCTTTAAATGATCATTATAACATTTCTATTATTTTCTTAACTTCTTCATTATCGAAGTATCTTATATTTTCTTTGTATTTCAAATAACATTTCAATGGTGAAATAAAATTATTTATTAAACTCTTTTGATTGGTTGGTACCTCCCCAACGACGACGTGTTTTGTTACGAAATACATGGTTTTATTAGACATTTAGTTCTATCTGATATATGCGATAATTTCATGAAGTTGACTTGAACTGAAAAGATCTGAGTTCAGATTAATGAAATAATATTCAATCTAGATGAATGTAATTGAACTGATTTGAAATCATTTTGTCTGGACTGTATGTACGTGTAATTGATATAGTTGATTTAATTAAGGAGCATTTGACTGAACTGAAATAATGTGTATTTATTATTTATTTATACACTGTAGAAATATAATGAATGGAGTGTTTTTATTTAATTATAAATTTTGAAATTCCTTTGCATCAGTTGAATCCGATTTGAATCGAACTGACAGTGTTTATGATGAAGTGTGGATGTTTTTTAATATTTTATTATTATTATTATTATTATTTTATTGTTTTTTTTACTATGGGCTGAAATTGAGTTGAAATTGAAGTGAATTTTATTTTTACTTCGATTTCAAATTGACTTGAGTTTGAAATTAATGAAAAGTTGGTTTGAGTCTAATTTGATTATAAATGAAGTTGAATTGAATTCAAATTTAATCCAGTCTGGTTTGAATTGCGCATTGAATCGCGAGTAAAAATTGAGTAGGAATGAAAAAACAAATTTATATTCGATTAAAATCAGTTGATTAGAACTTAAATTATATCAGTTGAAATCATTCTATTGAGACTTGAATTGACTTGTAAGATGTTATCCATATTGATTTGATCAAGTTACATTGTTGTTTCATTTGAAATTTATCTCCAATTAATAAGTTAACGTCAATATGAAATAGTCATATAGTCATGATAGCAACACACACTTCTAGTGTATAATAAGCCACCAACAGTGTACCGCTCAAGCCGAAATATTAATATAATAATATTGCTACGTTAATTAGGTTAAGTGTTTTGCATGTGCATTATACCACGCCAAAGCACCGAACGGAAATATATGTGTAAAAATAGATATACTTCATAGATTAAGGATGTTTTTCACCATGAATTTTAATGAATTATTGATGGCAATGCCGATGTTAAAGCCGCCGTCCTTTTATGTTCCATTTTACCAAGCAAGAGACGAGAACTGCTCTGGTAATTTGTTTTCTTCTTTTTTTCTTCTCATTTTTATGCTCGTATGAAGAATATTGTAATATTGACAATTTCCCATGTAAAAGATTGTTGTAGAGACAGAGGTGTCGTAGTCGAGTGCTTTAAGCACTTGCCTAGAGATGCGAAGGTCGTGGGTTCGATCCCCGGCACGGTGTTTGTGACCTTAAGCAAGGCATTTTATCTACACTGATTTCCTTCACTCAGGAGTTAAAATGGGTACTCGGTAGGGTGCGAACGTTAATTTGATTGAATCGGCATGTGGGCTCTTGGAATAATATTAGAAATCAGATTAAAAATAATAGATACAAATTTATTAAATTGTAGTTAGAGTTTTAAAGACCATCAATACTACTGGGCCAGAAGGGATTAGACCACACAGCGAGGTCAATGACAGGTGGCTATCTCATTAACTCAGCTCTCAACTAACATAAGAAAAAGAGGATCATGGGGGGCCAACAGGCACCGATTGGGGAAGTTTTCTATATATAGTTTTCTATATATTCTTTAATAAGAATTATATTACAGAAACCTTCATTTAAATTCTCCCACACCTAACACACATTTAGACATGAAGAGGTAACAATTAAGTAACAACAACAACAACAATACAATCAACACCAACAAAAACAACTTTTTAGAATATGTCAGTGGCATTGTGCGTTACCTTAGGAAATGTACAAGCATCACCATGACATTTAACATAATCCGAACCTGATTTCTGTAAGAAAAATCAAGAGGGTATTGAAATTGATCTTGAGTCGATTCATTGAGAGCATTTGCGATTTCTTGCTTTTGAAATGCCCCTCGCCATATTCAAGCAACTAGTTTCCTTTACGTTTCATCTCATTATCTTGTAACCCTAATAATTATCAACAGGCCTGACGTTATATCTAGCCACTAACCCGAAAACCAAATACTATGTTCGGCGTTATTTGCTGACACTCATCAACGCGTTCGCGTTACAAAATACCCAGCAATTCTGCTCGTACATACTACAAGCATCTGAGGGGGAAAAGACATGATAGTCAGTTTTTGTTCGGTATCATGTGATAAGGACTTTATTTTGATAGAATGGATGAAGCGATGATGGCCGATTGTATAACTCAATGAAGAGTCATTAAGGCGATTGCTCTAGGGCAGAAAATAAACGATCTCCCGTTCACCGATTCCGCCTCCTTCTCATCCTCATGCTGCAAAGTTATTGAAATGTGACAGTAGACGAACGCGACTTGCACGCACACAAGCGTGTAGTCAGGTAACACAGCGCAACGCTAAACCCGCTACGCAGACGACAGAAAAAGTGCGGGGTTTTGCAGGAGTGAGGATCTCCCTATAAATCTTTTTAGTTGAGCACAGAGTGGCGTGTACGAGTGTCTTTCTTTTTTTCGGCAAGTGTATTCGATTAGAGCCTTTTGTGTCATCGATGTGGAATTACGGTGCCTTGACGACAGATGTCGTGCACGGAATCGCGGCCAGAGGCTTCTGTGAAAATAAAGAGGCGACGTCATTTTCAGGATGAGGATATGAGAAGGCGAGAGAGAGAATATCCATCATTCTACGACCATGTTTGGGATGCATTAGCTGGATTCTTTTAACTACGGCGTCTCTATTTTGTACAGTTGGATTCAAGTTCGCCTTTTCTTTTCTTGCATTCTCTTTATTCTGAGTATGTAATTTTGTTTAAAGTTGGGAGCCGTTGTATCAAATTTCCACGGTGTACAATGATGGTTTCGCGAATCTTTGAAGAATAAAGTTGACAATAAAAGGGATGCATCATGCACCTCTTTTACCAACCCCCTCTTATATTATGGAGATGGTTTTACAGGTTGGGAAGCACCACACGAACTTCAACATGGGCATTTATCTTGGCCTTATCTCTATTTCAAGTGCAATTTACGACATGTTATGACTTTAAATTAGGCCTCCTAATTCCATGGAATTCCACGGATTACGACTCATACCCATTCCTCGGGACGCGCTCCTTTGGTGCTGCGGTGTTAGCGAAGGAGCGAATATCAGCTTCGGGCTTGCTCGGGGGCAACAACTCATCGCACACCGTAGACTTCGTGGTCGCCGACACGGCATGCAGGTCGATCGCAGCCGGGGGGCACGCGGTCGAACTCATGGACGAAACCGTGGATGCGTTCATCGGGCCGCCGTGCTCGATGCCCTGCGCGACGGTGGCCGACTTGACCAGCTACTGGCAAGTCCCTATGGCGTCGTGGTTCTGCGCGGCCATGGCCGATGGCGAATCCGAAGACCCGTTCGACGTCCACCCCACGCTCGCCCGGACTTACCCGACCATCTTCCACATTGCTCATACCATTCCGACGACGCTGGAACTCTTCGATTGGAAAATATACAGTATCATCTATCCTTTGGATGGACTTATGGGTGACATAGCGTATAGGACAAGGATTCTTATGGATAAAAGGGGGCATCCTCCCGCTCATATGGAATCATACCAAAAGCCCCTCGATCTCTCAGTTGCTCGGAGCATCTTGAAAAATGTCCAGAAAGTTTCAACAAGTAAGTTTAAGCAATTTTCCATTTCTTTCATTGTATGCACACTTTACATTTTCGTTGATATCACCGTCTTTTCTAAACATGAGCAGTAGATTACAAGCCCGAATATTGATTGATTCGTCGTCCATAATGACTCGCTATTGTGAGTAATCATGTTATGTTGTTGATGAAATTATATAAAGTTATGATACACATGCCACTTCAATTTTTTTTTTTAAATACAACGAACAAATGAACGCACAAAACACTCAGTTTAATGTCGCATCCGTGCTATAAAACATTTAAGGAGAACTTGAAACCATCATGATAATACAATGCCTCTCCCGCACCATTAGAGGTTGAATATTACATCCAATTATTATAGATACATATAATATTTTCAAATTTACTGTCAGGCACATTTTGGATATATAGGCATACAAATCATTTTTGTCGGCTCACATTTGGTTCAATGCATTTCACTTAATTTGTATTGAACTTAAAAGTGATATGAACCATCATCTTTAAAACCAAGGAGTAGCTGGTATCTCTTTGTTAAAACATAATAACTTAATGATTCACATAATTATGATAAATAATACTGGGTAGATAAATAAGTTATATTAGTTAAAGTAAGTAAGTCAATTTATTACGTGACAACATTCACATAGATATTTAGGAATGCAAATGCAAGAAAGACAACTGTGGTTACCTTACACAAGAGTTGTTGAAATATACATGTATTTCTGTTGAAATATAGTTCTGTTAAAAGGGCTATAAACTTTCAACAACTCACAATAGACCATGAAACAACCCACTATATTGATTCATTATTATCATCATTTTTGAAGAAGAAAAAAAAACGTATTGGATTGTAGTGGGGTGCTCCTTAGGAAGCGTGAACGAAAGATGTTGAAATAACATGAATTTGGTTGCCATGGTTACCTACGGAAAGAAGAATCCTTTAAATGATAATTTCCGCAGACGGAAGAGATACTAAGAATTTGCACTAAATCGATCGGGTATATCTTCTACCCTTGAACAAAGAGTGCAAATTACAGGTTCACTGTGCACATCTAAAGCAAGTTGAACACGAGACGTCGCGTCGTAATGATTGCGCTAATCACGCCTTGCGAAGGGAATTAGCCCATGCGCTAATAAACCAAGGGTGCGTTTGCACTATTAATTCTGTATTCAATTTTCTTCACATGGTGCGTCAAAGACCATGACAGTCACATGACGGAGTCTTACGTCAGGTACATGACTCCTGGGCCCCGTCGTACAGAGAGTTGATATCAATCGCAACTTATTTGCGATTGATATCAATCGCAACTATGTACATAAGAGATAGGAGACTGCAAACTGGAGATTGATTGGAGGACTTGCGATTTATTTGGATCAATCGCAACTCTTTGTAAGACGGGGTCCTGGTGTGCAACGGGCATAAGGGGTATAAAAGCAGTAGAGGTACAGTAAAATTAATCATATTTGATTGATACACGATTATACAACAAAAAAAATACCGGGAGATGTGAGTTGGTCTAGCGGTATTGTCCATTGTACGGTCAACTCTGTCTTCGACTACAAACTGACTCTGATCAGTTTGAGTCACGTTTTTCGGATGGTGATGTGTTAAAGGTCAGTCCAATACGTAAAATAATCATTTCTGATTGATATGTGTCTATTAAAAAAAATATATATTTACTCACACACAATATATTGAAAATGAACCCTAAAGGTTCTGTCATTGAGAAATTTTGCCTGTCCAAAAGCGAATCCATTTTATAGTCTGAAGAAAAAAAAACACCTCCATGTATTAAACCAAGCTCTGTTTCGATGCAGACCATCATTTACTTGAATTACATTGAAAAACATGGTGCGGCAGTGACGTTTACAGATCCTGTCGGAAAATAAAACACTGTCAAATCCAGTGACACCAACTTTGCAATGAATGTAACCAGCATTATGTCATACAGTGTTGATCCCTTAAACTTAACATATGAAAGGATCAACTGAGCACGGAAGCTTTTAATATGTATGGACGGGTTGATGGGGGAGGAGTGCATGGTTGTGAATTTTATCTAATACCAAAGATCTCAATTCGATTTGCTCTAGCTCCTGTTGGGAAATTACTTGATTCAATTAAACCAGCACTCTCCATAGTCCTTGCCCCTTTGTATATTAGCCGATATGTTTACGACTATCCCTAGATTGTAAGTAAATTAGATGAACTTGAGCTGTACAGTACGCACGTATACATAGAAATATGGGTAAAATAGGTTAACTTGAGCTGTACGTATACGCAGAAATATGGGTAAAATAGATGAACTTGAGCTGTACGTATACGCAGAAATATGGGTAAAAAAGATGAACTCGAGCTGTACGTATACGCAGAAAACGGGGTAAAATAGATGAACTTGAGCTGTACGTATACGCAGAAATATGGGTAAAATAGGTGTGCTTGATCTGTACGTACGTATACGCAGAAATATGCGTAAAATAGATGATCTTGAGCTGTACGTATACGCAGAAATATGGGTAAAATAGATGATCTTGAGCTGTACGTATACGCAGAAATATGGGTAAAATAGATGAACTTGAGCTGTACGTATACGCAGAAATATCGGTAAAATAGACGAACTTGAGCTTTACGTATACGCAGAAATATGGGTAAAATAGATGAACTTGAGCTGTACGTATACGCAGAAATATGGGTAGAATAGATGAACTTGAGCTGTACGTATACGCAGAAATATGGGTAAAATAGATTAACTTGAGCTGTACGTATACGCAGAAATATGGGTAAAATAGATGAACTTGAGCTGTACGTATACGCAGAAATATGGGTAAAATAGATAAACTTGAGCTGTACGTATACGCAGAAATATGGGTAGAATAGATGAACTTGAGCTGTACGTATACGCAGAAATATGGGTAGAATAGATGAACTTGAGCTGTACGTATACGCAGAAATATGGGTAAAATAGATTAACTTGAGCTGTACGTATACGCAGAAATATGGGTAAAATAGATGAACTTGAGCTGTACGTATACGCAGAAATATGGGTAAAATAGATAAACTTGAGCTGTACGTATACGCAGAAATATGGGTAGAATAGACGAACTTGAGCTGTACGTATACTCAGAAATATGGGTAAAATAGATGAATTTGAGCCGTATATTATACGCAGAAATATGGGTAAAATAGATCAACTTGAGCTGTATGTATGTATAGGCAGAAATATGGGTAAAATAGATGAACTTGAGCTGTACGTATACGCGGAAATATGGGTAAAATAAATGAACTTGAGCTGTACGTATACGCAGAAATATGGGTAGAATAGATGAACTTGAGCTGTACTCCGTCTCTTAAAAAAAAAGAGTGAATTTTCACTCTATTTTCACTTTCTTGGGAGTGACGTCCTTGATCACTTGTTTAGGAGTGAAAATCGATTGATTTTAGAGTCTCTCTAAGAAGAAAAGAGTGAATGTTCACCCTATTTTCACTCTATTTTCACTCTCCAGAGGAGTGACGTCCGTGATTTTGAAAATTCACTCTTTTTTTTTAAGAGAGTACGTATACGCAGAAATATGGATAAAATAGATGAACCTGAGCTGTATGTATCCGGAGAAATATGGGTAAAATAGATGAACTTTAGCTGTATGTATACGCAGAAATATGGATAAAATAGATGAACCTGAGCTGTATGTATACGCAGAAATACGGGTAAAATAGATGAACTTGAGCTGTATGTATACGCAGAAATATTGGTAAAATAGATGAACTTGAGCTGTACGTATACGCAGAAATATGGGTAAAATAGATGAACTTGAGCTGTACGTATACGCAGAAATATGGGTAAAATAGATGAACTTGAGCTGTACGTATACGAAGAAATATAGGTAAAATAGATGAACTCGAGCTGTACGTATACGCAGAAATATGGGTAAAAAAGATGAACTTGAGCTGCATGTATACGCAGAAATATGATCGTTATAGCTGTAGCTGTGATAGTGTGTTCAAAGGTATAACAGGGTAATTGACTATTTTCCCCTTTGCCCATGTTGTAAATTTACATCTCCAAACATCATGAATAAGTATTGTCTTTATTCTGATGCGAAAACAACTATAATTGCAGTCATCGGAATTTCCATATTTTGAATAACTAAAATATTAAGTTGACAATGTCGATACGGTGTGAGATATCGCGCCCTGTTTTGTTTAGTTGTTTGATTGTGTTTGTTTGTATTTTACCCACGCTTTGATATCTCATACAGTAAGACAGCAAAAGGTCACGATAGTTCGCATATAACATTAGATATATAGACGTACTTAAAAACGCCACGGCAGTCTTTTTGTATAATTTTGTGTAAGTTTTATAATATTATCATACAATTTTGTGTGATTTCGATGGTATTAATATTGTTGTGTATTTTTGGGGTACTTTAAAAAAAAAACATGTTTGTGTTCTTGTGGGAAGGGGTATCTTGTGTTAAAATGAGACTCAATTTTGAAGAAGAAGGGGGGAAAAGACAAAGGAGGAGGAGGAGGAGGAGGAGGAGGAGAAGGAGGAGGAGAGGAGGAGAAAAGTAAAGTTCAAATTCTGCACCTTTTGCATCTCATTATGGCTATATTAATTCGCTATGGAGTGAAACATGTTTTCCGTGTAGATACCCATATACAATGCACTTACAATTTCATTTATTATTCATAGCTTCGTTTGATCATAATCCTATCTCTATGCAGAATCTTTGTGCATATTCACACGCTCTGTAAAACGTGCATGAGAGAGAGAAAGAGAGAGAGGGAGAGAGAGCGAGAGGGAGAGAGAGAGAGAGGGGAGGGGGGGGGGGCGAGAGAAAGAGAGAAAGAGGGGGGGGGGGGGGAACTGTGAATTTTTTAAAGACGTGCGCTACAGACTAGTAGTCTCCTAATCATTGGGTAATAAGCGATGCTTAAAGGTAAATACTGGTAGTGGTAAAATTGCGGTTCATGGGTTTTGGGTGCAAAATATCGATTCAATATTGTTTAAATATTACCTTCAGAGGTTTAGATGGCAATACTTCAACCTAAATTCGCAAAAAACAGAAATATATGCCCAAAATTAATGTTTTCAATGTTGAAGTGCATTCGCGCTATCTATCCAGGCCGGATCGATATGATAATTTACCAAATATATCAATTGGTACGTAGGCGGTTTCCCGGCAAAATTTGTATCATCACGTATTAGTCAAAACATATTATTTCACATGATTGGTAATACGAGCTTCCATTTCATTTTTTGAGAGGGGGGCGTTTCCAAAACTGGTCTATACATTTAATTCGATAAAAAGCATGATCACTAAAAGTGGAAAGATTAATTTACCATTTCATGTTAGGAGATGTTCAGATATTCACCCAGTGTGTGATTTTTAAAAACGAAGCCTCAGAAGCATCCACTGCGTGAGCTTAATAATACTAGGTAGAAAAAATAAATAATAATAATGACTAATAAACAAAAACAACAAGAAAACTAAATCACAAAAACGCAAGTTCATTGCTTTTGAATCTTCGTTCGTAACTCTGCAATGAGTTTAATGATTCTGTTTAAAATCCGCCCTTCACCCTTCAACTTTTACTCATATATTTTTATTATTAAAAAAAAAATATATATAGGCCGTATTATAGATGTCTGCTGGTTCCTTTTTTGCCTTCTGTTTGTACATACATGCATTGCATACTATTATAACGTACTGTCTTTAATCGCCCTTTTTACGGCAACCCCAGTGTAAAGTCGTTACACAACGAATTTGCAGTGCACACAAGTCTCGTCCTTTTAGCTAATTCCGCCTATATACGGCCTCATTAAAATGTTAACATTGATTGTTATGTTCATTTGATGTACAGGAGGGAAACATTTATCTTTTTTCCTCACCTGAATCCGAAAAATCTTTCAATGCTATAATTGCGAAACCTAATAATGAGCTAAACATATCCGTCAATGCTAACTGAATGTCGCAGCACTATTTAGCGCTAGAAGACCGCGGAGATTAATTTACGTAAACTGTGGAAAACCCCGGAGGTCTAATTATCATCGCATTCAGCGCGAAATGAGCAAATCGCTTTGTCAAAATAATTGCTAAAAACAGACAAAGACTGACAGATAGACAGACTTGTCAGTGCAGACATTATTGTGATGCATCTTGTTTTCCTTGTTCAGACGTGATGATAATGATAATAATAGCTCACATTTAGGATGCGCCTAATACTTTGTTTCTAGGCGCATTACATAATAAAATACCCCGGTCATCGGATTCAAGCTTACCCGCACACAATGTATGCACATTCTCCACTCCGTGGGAGCATTCCTCACAGCATTGTTCAGACGTAATGGGAAAGAAGGGGAAATATTGTGTTGTGTGTATTGTTTTTAAGATAGTGTGCGGTGAACGAGGGGTGGCCAGGGATGGGGCGCAGGGGCGTTTAGAGAGATAGAGAAGGGTGGACAATATTGTGAGGAGGGTGTGGAGAGAAGCAATAATTCAATACGTCGTAAATGCAATAATTGACTGAAATAATATGGCACGAGGGGAATTATGAATTATGAATTGTACGCATTTTACCGTGCAATTTTTTTTGCTAAACTTGAGCTCAATTCAATTTCAATTCGATTTCAATTCGATTTCAATTCAATTTCAATTCAATTTCAATTCAATTCAATTCAAATCTTTATTGAGCCTTTATGAAATAATTTACAGTGACGATATACAACTACAAGATAATAATAATAATAATAATAGTTCATCATTATATAGCGCATTTCAGGTTCGCAGAACCTCTCAATTCGCTTTACAGATATATATTATTACCCCGGTCATCGGATTCATGCTTACCCGCACACAAGGTATGCACATTCTCCACTCCCTGGGGAGCATTCCAGCCAGTCGCCATTTTACAAGCGCCATTGCTAATCAAACAACATTAGCTTTCGCATCCTACCGGGTACCCATTTAACACCTGGTTTAATGGTTTAATAGGACTCCTAAGAAGCAGAATTCTTCTTGCAATCGGGGCCCTGTAACAGACAAGAACAGGATATTGAAAATATAAAATAATAATAAAAAACTTGATAAAAAAACTTACATAATACAAGCACGTACATATTTTATTACATACATTTATAAATGAGGTAGCAGAGAAAGAATAGAGAGGAGAGAAAAACAGGAAGTAAATAAATAAAAGTAGAAGACAAAAAGAAAATTCCATCACTTCCGGTAGTTTTCATGTTTATAACATTAAGTTACAGTCGGACGTGTCTAATGTGGATTTTGGCAATACAATTTGTTTTTTTCAAATGTTTTCCTTCTCCTGATTATAATTTCTCTTCATGATGCCATTGAACTGTTAAAGGTATTCGGGAGTGAAGCTCGTTAATGTTCTATGAAGGTTTATCATACCAAGGCCACATTGTTCTGTTGTATTTATGAATTATATTAACAAAGAAAAATGCTTTTAAATCAAACAATTATTGTTCCCAATACTTTCTGCATGATTGAATGCACGAAGTATGTTCTCGGCATGTTCTGCAATATTAAAGAGTCCTTGAAGCAACATGGAAATGGATATTCACAAATTTACTCTAGGCTGTTCGTTTCGTTTTATTTTATGATGCCTGTGCGGATTTTCCCCTTTTTCATCCACGGATTTGTTTGCCTGTCACCCCATGTATCATATTCTAATGCAACAAATATTACGTTGTTCATTGTGCAAACTGTAAGGGATTTGTTTTTGTACTGAATCGAAATCAAATATTCATGGAATATATTTACATTATGTTATGAGACTTTTTCCTTTTGTCGTTGTTGTTGTTATTGTTTCCGCGTGTAGATATTCAAGGTAGTATGCTTGTAAAGGGCGTTGCGTGAACCATGTGACGAAGTTAGAGGATGCATGGGGCACGTGCCCCCATTAAATTCAACGAAAGGGCAATTGAAAGGAAGAAAAAAAAAATGAGAAGAGGAAGACGACTTGAAAAAAAAGATGGTCTGACCTTTTCGCATATACCCTTCCTTTACTCGACCGCCTTGTTTCATTGCATTTAATCCTTCCAGAATGACCGGTACCCCCCTACCAAGACACATGTGCCCCTTGAGTGACTTCACCTACGCTACGCCACTGGTACCCTTTTAAAGATAGGATTTAAGAGGTGTAGGGGGGCAAAATGTCACGGGCATTTAATATTTCCTGATAAAAGTATTATTAAAAATCCTACAATTTACAAATTGGTAAACTGCAATTTTGAGTGGGGTTGTCCACACTCTCGTTACCTACGCCCCTGCAAATCTCTTACTTTTGAAATGCATTGCAAATTATCGGTATTATAGTACTATATATTATTATTAGAATGATTGATTGAAAGCACTAAAATATTGCTCTTAGGTAATGAAGTTCAACGATTGAGATTGACGCTGTTTGGGAGAGAGAGAGAGAGGGGGAGAGAGAGAGAGAGAGAGAGGGGGGGGGGTGAAAGATGCCTCCATCCATGTTCGCGTTTTATACCCCGCACTAAAAGCATTTAAATATTGCATTTTAATCCTAAACATAGGAATTCGAATGTAAAGCAGTGACATAACACATATCCCCCCCCCCCCCCATTGCAATGCAATGTTATAATGCATTTACATTTCTGCACGTGATTTTCGAACAGTTTCTTTTTTAAAGGGCCAGCCTACATTTTTACATATGCATTTTGTCAAATTGAAAACTCCTTTTTTTATATTTTAATATCTAGCATATCGGCGAACGATCTTAATGAAATAGTTTCAATGTGTTCCTATAGATTAAATTTCTCTTTCAAACGATTTGATTTGATTTGATTTTGATTTAAATTAGAATTTTATTTTATTTTATTTCATTATTTTGTTTCAATATACATTTGTACATAAAACATACTGTACATGAAGCAAATGAGAAGGGTAGAAAACATGAATCATTAATGACCTAGAGGTAAACGTTGAAACAATAAATGATAAATGGTATTCAAAGAGACAACATACATTCTTCCTAAAGTGACATGTCCAGTACTAACTTGAGTCGTGTACGACCATGAAATTAAATTTAATTTACAGGGGGACCCATACTGCCTGAAAAAATGACTAGTTGTGAGACACAGGTTGGCAGATTTGGCAGCTGTAGAGCTACTTTGTAACACAGTTTGGGAGAAGGTCATTGACAAAATTTACAGCTTTGGAAAAAGAAGAGGAAGTCCTGACCATACCTACTCAATATCCAACCGCAGCAGAAGTCTGGCTGTGCTTCTTGAACATGATATTTTTGCATAGCATCTGTCAAGGGCGTAGCCAGGATTTTTTTAAGGGGAGGTGTTTTTTTGCCCAATTCGTGAAAATTAAAAATTTAGCAGCGAATCTGTGCGGTAGAGCAAGGGGATTGAACAAGAAAAAAAGGGCGAGGCTCGTACCCCCTTTGAGTTGGTCAAGAAATAGAGAGGTGCACCCACGCCTTCTTCAGCCCCCACTGATTTAACAATGTTAAATCTGAGATTCACGGCCCTATACGTGTTATCAGTGTCTGTAATGTGGTGTAATATTGAAGCCCTTAACAAAAAATTGCGCTTCAAAATGACCAAGAAGTGCCTCAAAAAAGTAAAAATCTTTGAGTGACCGGTTTTACCATACTCGTTTTCCCCAATAGACTGTAGTGTTATGAAACCGTTAGGAAAACGCAAAATTTGATTTCGATTTCCAATCATAAATATCTTGATAATCGGACAGGCGATCGACTTGTAAAAGTCATGGGGTTCCTGACTGATCTAAAGGTTTATAGTTATCATTGCAGCATGAGCTAAATCCAGGATTTTGTTTCAGAATACCCAATCCCTTTAAGTAAAGGCTAGGCTGTCCCCCAGGCCAGTGTTTCACAGAGCACATTGCAGTTGTGTAACAGACGAGGGTGTCGAGGCTCGACACCCCATGCAACATTTTTGTGTCTGTCAATCTTAGATGTTGTCGTCAGAATTATTGTTCAAATCTTCAATCGTGTATATAGACAAGACAAATAAAACATAAGGAAATTCTCTTCTGCTTGTTTGCCTTATCTTATTTACTCTCGTCAATAATCAAATTGAAATCCGGGGGACTTTTTCTTTTTCTTCTTTAACATGTATCTACCTACATCGTGCAAATGAAAGTACATTTTGCGGTAACGATGTAGGTCTGTCGTATAAAATGGAATCCATCTATCTAACTGTTACATGATATCAATCCTTTCGATTTATACACGCTTTGCGGTAAATCTACATTAGATTTTGATAGACATTTCCTGTCACTGGTTATCACATCTCGAGGCCATAGTACTTTTGAAGATGCAAGAAGGAGTGCAAGATCAAAAAATACTAGCCCTTTCTACTTCTCTGAGAGTCAGCGAGTATTGAAATATGTTTCGAGATGCACGAGGCGTTACTGTAATAATTTGAAGGGGGGGGTTCGGTTCGCCACTTCTAAAGTTTGCATTATTTTTCCAGAAAGCAAGCAATCAAGCCAGGATGAAAACAAGCAATACATAGACAAATATATAGATAAATGAATAGATAGATATATACATAGATTGATAATTGGATGGATGGATGGATAAATAGATAAATAAATAAGCATTTCAAGTTCAAATTAGGTACAAACACAACACAAAACAACAATAAAATATTGAAATTGGCAAATTGTAACCGGAGGAGTCTTGCCCCCTCCCCCTTCCTCACACATACGCCACAATCACCAGCAGTGACGCCAATGCAAGATGCATTATAGCGTACACAAGTCCGAAAGAATTTTGATTGTAACCATACCATAAGGGTGTCAGATTTGTTTTGAAAATCTTGAGGAAAATGTCAACAATATTTCAAGTGGACATACTACACTACCCGGGAAAGACGAGTCGCCACTGTGAGCTCGGGGGAGAACGCTTTATGTCCCATTCGCCGAGAAGCATTACGTTGGACTTTTAACTCACATATGAAAATCTTTTTGGATGTCCAGGTCAGTAAAAAATGAGGAAATGGCGGGTGATTGTATAGCGCGTCTCATTGATAAACCATTCTAGGTATATATACAGTGATGTAGATGCGGGGATGGGGGGGGGGGGGGTTGCCTCCGCCACTCGAATGGTGTAGAAGGGAGAAGAGGTGAAAAAGAGATGATAGCTAGATAGATAGAGAAATAACGCAAGAGAAAGAGCAAAAGAGAAAACATAAAGAATTATGAATATGTCATGTAATCCTATAATGTGAAATTTAAACGTTAGTAGTGTCCTAGTATTCAAATTATGCAAGGAAACCCGTTTACTTCTAGACTTCCCTGTCAGACACTATTGAGTGACTGACTGACGCCTTTTTTTTCTTTGGTAATATTTTACATAAAATGAGCTGTAACAGGTATGAGCATTTGTCTACATCAATAACCCACTACTTGGAATGGCCAAAATTAAACTGATTAAATCTTCGTGTAGCACAAAACGTACGACCATTCGATACAAGGGTCTGAAAATCAGACTTTAACTCAGATGATTGCAATCACTTATGTCGATTCGACAACTAGTGGTCGTTAATTTCCCATTTTCAAGCCCTTTCGTTTTAAGGGAAGTTCTAAATAAGTATTGTCTTCCAAATGCCGTTGGAATTTAACCATTTCACTTATTTGAACTGTAAATGGGACATAGTACCTTTAAAAGGAGATTTTTAGATAGCTACCGAGTGCTCCTTGTTTTCAAAAGATCCGTGAAACTCGACACCTCGTAATAACGTGAATTAAATCATGGCTTCGGGTTAAGGCTCAACCTTTTACACAAAGCTAAGCGAAATAAGACACCTTCCCTCCATCTTTAATAATGAACATAACTATATATACAAATAATTTCTCCGTCCACTACAACCCTCTTCTCAATTTTCAAGATGCACATAATATGCCTGGTACATTAATCCATCAAAAAGAAGAAGAAGAAAAAAACACGATCAAACAAACAAACTGTGAACTATGAGCATAATGTATCATCATGAAAGTATTTGAAATCTTACCAGCACGATGGAATATTGCAATATAGTTAATCAGATAAATAAATACCTGCATGTAACATGGGGTAATTTTATATTTCTAGTTGGCTACAACGGCAGATAATGCATACAATATATATATTGAAGGTAATTATTCTTAAGTGCATTTCATTTTTTCACTTCCTGTTCATTCCATTTTCAGGCTTCCTGTTCATTCCACTTTCGCTTCCGGTTCATTTCTTTCCGACCTGGATTCTACCTAAATGGGATTTAATTGATTTACGGATAGATTATGAAAAACAAATGAAACAAGATCATGACAAGAACTGCAGCTCCAAGAAATCCATAATGTTGATGCTTTGAGATTCCGTGTGTATGTTTCTGTGTACGTAATATCCTTTTCTCGCTATGCGTCTTTTTGGTTGCGTTAGTACCTGCGCTAAACAAACGCAAAATATATTGAGTGTGCAGTGGCAGTAATTTAACGCGGTGATTGCTTTTTACATGTTTGCATTAAACTTTTGAACGAAGTCACTGTCACATCCTGTGTCAATGACAGCGTCAGCCGCTGACGCAGCTCTACGCCATTAAATGACGCGTCGTGTGCACGTGTGCAACGTGCATAATATTACATGTGGGGAGACGGAAGCTCTCTTGTATAAACACATCGAAAGACTTACAAAACACTTCATGCTAGGTAGAACACAGTGATTGAAAACACAATTTTGTAAGATGATGAAAACGATTCATGAATTATTTATTGCGAATGCCTTATTGAGATAAAAACAATGCGTGACTGGAATACAAATGCATCACAACACAAGTCAAGTACATAAGCAAGGTGTCGAACATTGACTTGGCGAGATGGGGAAGGGAAATAACAGGAAGGTGGGATAGAGAGACAGAGAGAGAGAAAAAGAGAGAGAGAGAGAGAGAGACATGATGGAAAGGGGGGAATGGGAGATGGGGAGACGTAAGGACGATATCGAGAGAGGAGAGAAAGAGAGAGAGAGAGAGAGAAAGAGAGAGAGATGGGTAGGTTGATAATATAAATTAAATCCTCAAATAATACTTTTTTAATAACAACGATTAACCTGATAAATTTACAAAATAAACGCATAATTTCACTTCGACAGCAATAGAATAACGAGTAAGAATTTATAAAAGATGGAAAAAGCAGGTTAAAATATATGTATAACAAAACAACAAGAACAAGAACAACATTTTTTGTAATGCGCCGAACTCCAAATTTTTTTATAGAGAAAAATATAGAGCGATCCTTTACAGAGATGTGGTCACTAAGACAGGTTTGACTGTATCGTCTTTGCCAATAATTTTGTTATTTTTCAGTTAATGAAAAGGATAGAACTAACACACCCTTCAAAGCCCCTCTAAAGTGTTGAGAGCCTCCCTAAAAAAAAATGTTTGCAAAATTTACTTAAATAGTATTATAGTGTGAAAGAGGATGTCATTTAAGACACACTTCCGCGAAGATTTCCCCAAAACAAATGTGTTTGAAGACAAAATAATATTGATAAAAGAAAACATAATTTGGGTTTTCTGGGAAATCCAAGTTCTCTTGTTTTTTCTTGAACTCTTAGTTTTGTATTGAATATATGAAAATACTAATTTTATAAGAAATATAAGCATGATTTAAGGACGGACAGACAGACAGAAAAACAGGAAGAAAAAGGGGGTGGGGGCGGAGGAACGGGACATTTTAAGAATGGTGCACGATTACTCGACTGATCCCAACATAAGCCGATGTTTATACATGTCATCAACCAGTTAAAATTTCGAAAGCATAATAAACAATCAGTCTAGATGTTCGCCGTGTGATTGAGATGGGGGAAGATAAGAATTGAATTCACACCTTGATCAAGTGGTATTTGGGCAGACTCAGGGGGGTAAAAAGGAGCCCTAGCGTTGTCAAGGATACGGAATGACGGACAACGCATACAATTAATGATAGCTTGGAGCATGCAGTTGTGATTAGATATAATACACGTTCAGCATGTTTATGAACTTTCTGTCTGTTCTATACTTGTGAAGTTTGAGTTTAAAGCCCGCTGTACTACTTGTAGCTACTACTTGCTCCCTCTATATAGAAAAAAATGCTTAATCGGTGACCATTGGTCCCCCATGATCCTCTTCTTCTTATGTTATTGAGAGCTGAGTTGATGAGATAGCCACCGGTCCAGTGATCTTCCTGGGTGGTCTAATGCCTCTCTAATCCCTCCTAGCCAAACTAGTACAGATGGGCTTTAAAACAAGGCTTGGTTTGGTAAAGTCACGGATGCTCTGCCTGGACACCTGAAGGCTTCTTGGCAATTTTCTAAAGCAATCAGATGCATTGCGTTGTTCCTTCTAGCAGCAGAAATCGTATCGGAAACACAACTATCATCTTTCTTTTGTCTCGGTTCGCAGAGCCACATCAATCATAATGAACTCTGCCAACCCAGACTATTTTTAGGATGCGCGAAGAAATGTTTAAGGGAACATCTGAGATACTGAAAAGATACGGAACGATATTCAATGGAGAATAACAATCATTGGTAGTGTTAATGACATTACAAAATGACAAAGAACACAATAATGATATTGAGAATGACAAAAAAAGAATAACGACATTGAAAATGACATCGAAAAAGACAAAGAAAAGAATAATGTCATTGAAAATATATTTTAAAAAAAGACTATGAAAATGACAAAGAAACGAAAAATGACATTGAAAATGACAAAGAAAAGAAAACTGAAATTGAAAATGACAAAGAAAAGAAAACTGAAATTGAAAATGACATAGAGAAAAATAATGACATTGAAAATGACAAAGCAAAGAAAGATGAAATTGAAAATGACAACATCAAAAAATAATGACATTGAAAATGACATAGACAAAAATAAGGAGATTGAAAATGACAAAGAAACGAATAATGACATTGAAAATTTAAAAAAAAAGACTAAAGACATTGAAAATGTCAAAGAAAAGAATAATTACATTGAAAATGTCAAGGAAATGAATATTAGCATTGAAAAGTATATTTTTGCCCTTTTGAGAGTTCGAAGGAGCTGAAGTATTTCCCGAAGGATTTGTAAGGCGAATGAAAAAGGATTACATTTGGTTTGGTTACAATTGTATAAGCTCTGTTTTTTATACAAGATTTCGTTGTTTACATAAATATAAATTTTACTAGATAAAAAAGTAGAAAAGGGTGATGGACATTTAGTGCACGCATCTGTCAGGTGTTTCTTCCATCGGTTGAATAACGGATGCTATTACTTCGGTTGCCTAGGCAACGGGATGTTGAACAGTAATGGCGTAGAGATGCGACCGTGATCGGACATAACATGATACACAAACGTTATTTTCTTTTAAATTCTTTTCTGTTACCACGCTTACACAGCTTTCACAGAAACGATCAATTTAGTTCCATGTTTATTCTTTAATAGAGCTAAGTGTTGTCGAAGGATGATGAATCGTTTCATTAGGCAAGTCAGTAATGTAATCAATAAAATGCCAATAATATACTATGTTCGTTTCGGTCTTTTGGCGCGTACACCAGCTAAATATTTGATCGATGTTCATTGATTGATGTGCATTCATTTTCCAATTATATCATCACAAATACATGAATTTTTAACATGGTCACATAAAATCATACATTGAAAAAAGCTCGTCATGATACGCAACACTTGAACCGACCTCCTTGACATATTAAGTCAAACATGTTCATACAATAATTATACATAATTATGTAAATATTACATAATGGGAAAGCGATTGGTCAACAAAAGAATGAGGGAGGGTGAGGGAGAGAGAGAGAGACGACGAAAAAAGGGAAAGGGTGATGGAAGAGTTGCATTCAGATAGTATATTAAAGCCCCTCGGTACTAGTTTGGCATGGATGGATTAGACCTCCCTGCAAGGTCACTGGCAGGTGGTTATCTCATCAAATCGGCTCTCAATTGACATTAGAAAAAGGGCATCATGGGGGATCAACGGGTACCATTGTTGGTTGTATAGAGGGCGCAATTAAGTAGTGCGATGGGGCTTTAAGTGGAACATTTAAAGTCTGTGGATACCGAACACCTTGATAACTTTGATAACCTGGACACGTTTTTGCTTGCATGCAGATGAAAAATAGTACATGCAAATTTCATGTCATTAAAATTTTGTGACATCACGAAAAGTCTAAGGACTCAACACAATGATTACAAATAGCAATTTGGGGAAAATTAACAAGGAAAGATAATAATATTGATAATGATGATAATTATCAATATAATAATAACAAAAATAATGATATTAATCATTCTAATAATAGCCTAATAACAATAATAATGACAATAATCATCAAAATGATAATAATAAAATAATAATATATTAATAATAATAATAATAACAATAGTAGTAATAGTAATAATTGTTTGACCAGTGAAGCCTCATTAGCACCAATGCTGTACTTCCTGAGGGCCCTGCAATTATCCTTAACCCAGCAACTGCCAGGTAACAATTCACACCTGGATGGAGAGTGGCAAATGTGGATTACTGTCTTACCAAAAGACGTAATATAGACGTTATAATTCTTGATATCAAGAAATAGGAATAAATGTTAAAACGGCTTGCCACAAGGGCGCATATTAGCCAGCTATTTCCCAAATGGCGGGTATTTTGGAAACAAGACCAAAATTTCTCGGGATATTTTCTCGACCAAATAACCCGCTAATTGCAACTACGGACTGATGAAGACGCAAACTAGCTGGCTAATTTGAGATCCGGCTAGTTAAAATAGCGGGTTATTTTGCAACTTGGGTCTGATGGTCCTTCACTGAGCGTATCCACTGAGTACTGTGGTATAAAACACCTAAATGTGAAGCGTATTACACTAAAAGTCATCTTTTATAAATATTAACAAACACAAAAAACGTCGCGGCTTTACCTCATCATTTCTGAACAAGCCTTAAAACATCCTTTTAACTCCTGGAGGATGAACTGGATTCTCCGAGGCCTAATCACATACATTTATGACTTGGATGAAGGGCTTAACATTGACCGAGTTTTGAGACAACTTTGTTCTAAAGCTATTCAATCTTCCTTTATACGATTCAACCTGTATGCCACTCGCTCAAAGGGTATAGAGAAAAACGCCTCCGCACGTACAAGTATTGTTGATACAAAGGACATTTTTATTGCGACCTGGCATCGAATTCATGTTATGATGAATAATGTCACTTTTCTGTCACCACAGGCATCGAAGAAAAACAGAAAAGTATGACTAATGGTTTCATGCCTAAGCATCAATATCTATAAATGCTAAAATTGTTTGAAACATCTGGGCTGTATTCCTCTATTAGAAGTAGACAAATAAGATAAATTGACCCCTAACAAACATAGATAGAGGGAGAGAGAGGGGGTGTGGCGTATACTATTTATACAAATCGATTCTGTTAAAGGCATCGTTTAACAATGTTAAATCTGAGATGCACGGTCCTACGTGCTACCAGTGTCTGTGATAATGTTGTAATATTGAAGCCCTAAACAAAAAATCGCGCTTCAAAATGATCAAGTCCCCATGAGACTGTAGTGTTATGAAAACCGTTTGGCAAACGCAAAGTTTGGTTTCGATTTCCAATCATGAATATCTTGATAATCAGACGGGCGATCGGCTCGTAAAAGTCATGGAGTTCCTGACTGACCTAAAGGTTTATGATTAGAATTGCAGCATGAGCTAAATCCAGGATTTTGTTTCAGAATCTGAGACAAAGTTACCGGATCCCTTTAACGACGTCAAAACGACATGCATTTCCATTTTAAAGGTTATATCCCCATATCCACATAAAACTGTAAACTATTTAAGCCCAGGGCCCCGTCTTATACAAATTTGATATTAATTGCACCATGCGATTGATATCAATCGGAACCATTTACATGAGAGGTAGGGGACTACAAAGTTGCGATTGATGAGATGACTTGCGATTAGTTTGGATCGCTCGCAACTCTTTATTAGGCGGAGCCCAAACCAATACAAGCCCGGAGATGTCGCAGTTCTTTCATTTTAAACAAGAAGTATTAAATAGCGATAAATGGGCAATGCGATTTTTGTTTGTGTTCGCGGGTATCGCGATTTTGAAGATACCATCAATTCAAAGAAAAGAAGACTGAGCATGATTCGTAGCACTATAGGGATTATTCTATCTCTTGGATGTGGTCTTATAATCTAAGAATTACACAAACCTCACTTTTCTTATTTGTGCGTGTGTTCGTGTTTATTTTTTATTTTTCTAAACAATAATTCCAGGGAAGGTATATACTATAGTTTGCAGGCACAAACCCATTTCAGTCGTTAGGCATAACAGTGTCTGCACAGTGAGACTATTTGGACTGCACGGTCTACTGTACACCGTATAGGCTCCGTATTTTAGACGCTCCTGACAAAGCCAGAGACTGGAGGAGCTAGGCTCTGTACAAGGCTGTAAGAATTGTGGTAAAGTTTCATATTAGAGTATGTGTCTGCAGTCTCTGAATAAACATGCACATGTAAAGCACCGTAGACTGGAGTTACAAAAAAAGGAAAAGGTATGTTTTTGAGAATCGAACCCAATATAAATATTTGGAAGGTCATGGCTATGGAAGGATTAACATCTGATGCTGAGGTTCTGAAATCAAGTAGAAATGTGAAACAATACCTGACTTGGTTACCATGGCAACGAGCATGAGGAAGTCATGGAAACGTAAAGCCACGCAACGTGTGATGATAGAAGGATGTGAGGCTATATCGGGGGTAAATCCAAATACATTTGTCATTCAAGAGAGATGTTCTTGTACTTTTAAATACAACTTTAGGGAGTTAATTAGTAGTAATTTAATAAAATAAAATAAATACAAATATGAATTGAATTGAATTAAAGATGCTTCAGAATAACAGCGATTAGAGACATGATGAGCTTTTCGTCTTTCAAGTCTAAAAAATGCTTCAGATTGCTCTTTTGATTAAATTTCTTAAATACCATTTTCTTAGAGAAAATATTACGTAATGATGATGAAGATGAACACGAAGAATAAAAACAACAAACGTCAAATTAAAAGTACAATTAAATGTAAATGTAAATTGAATTTTAATTTAAATTTATCGGTTTATATATCATTTTTTAAACATAACTTTCCACGTAAATGAATGAAAATGTTCATACTATTTTTCCAGTATGGTAGTACAGCATTCATGGGAGCAAGTATAGGAAATAAAGTTAATATGCCGAATCCATACTAAACATAAGTTTAATTTATGAGGGCTACAGCGTATTAAGTCTGAAGCTAGATTTGATTTCTGAAGGAAACGAAAATGAAGAAAAATATTTGAAAATACGTTGAAAAGGAAAAACATAAAAAAGGAAAAAAAAAATGGAAAGAGGAGAATAAAGAGAGAGAAAGAAATATGAGAAAAAAGATGTGAATTGAGAATGAAATTGAGAATGAGGAAAGACTACCTGCTTTGTATTCACCACTATAGAAATAGCACGGTGACATTCGCATTAGTTATTGTGATATCCATTTACCGCAATCGAGAAAATTACAAGAAAATATCATGGGATTTAATACCTCTGTCAATAAGTGGTGTTTTCTTTTAAGAGAGAATTCCGTTGGCAATTCCATTATTTCTGTTGTCTACCCTTTTCCATGTTTTCTACCCCTTTTTTATCTTCAAGTTTTCTACGTTTCATGGCAAACATAACTCGCGGTGACACTCGCGGGGGGGGGGGGGTGGGCACAATCAGCCATAATTGTTCCCCACCCCCTTGAAACCACTTGGATACCCAAGACCAGGAATGTTCCCCTTTCCAACTCTTTATTTTTTTATATTTTTTAAAAATAAAATTATTAATCAATTAATTTATAAATTCAATCATTCATTTATTTATTTATTCATTTATCTATTCATTTTCTATTCATTTACTTATATTTTCAGGTATGTTATATATTTTTCGTTTCCCTAATTGTGTCATATTTTCGTATCTTCAAAATATTGTGCCTCCTCTGTAAAAAAAAATCCTGAATGCTCCTCTCTTTGCGGTGATACATAATTATTTAGAAGCCCTACGGACCGAGGGAATCCCTAAAAGGTCTTACGCTGGCGGATATTGCTAATGTGATAATTCGATTAGAAACTGACCGACTTAGGCTAGGAGAATCATGAGCATGCAGAGCTATCTATTTACAGAGTTTGGCCAACGCGGTTTCACTTGGTCACAACATGACGTAAGTTCTATTGCTTTGTGCTTGCCGAACAAAGCAGTAGTTGGCACACTGTGCCCAACTCGAGCTGGGGTGGCCAAACTCTGCTGAGTAATGACTCTGGGTGAATGTATCCTTGGCCGAATAGAGTTTAATTATGAGCTGAGGGTATATCTTCTTACTTGAAATGAATCTGTTGCTCAGGGGAGATGAAAGAGATGGCTAAAATGGATGGAAAATACTTTAAAAGAGTTAGCGTATCTCCACTGGTAATTTTGTCAAATTTCCCTCTTTTTTGTGTGGCTTGTATCATCAAAGCAAATATGAAAGCAAATGAAACCTTATGCCCATTATTAAAGGGACTTGGTAACATTGTTCAGATGAGAGATAGTGGTGCTAAGGTTGTAACTTCAATGCTAGATGTACAATTAAAGATAATCTGAAAATTTGAGTGAAAACGGACCATTATTATACAAATTGGGAAAAACTAATCTGATCGATTAATTCTCCCAACTATATTATTTTGTCAGGATTTTTTGCATGTCAGAGGGTTAGTACAGTAGAAGGAATATAATAAGTAACATTTTATACAAAAAATAAGCAATTTTTGTTATCAACCTTCAACAATTTTACCGAGTCACTTTAAAGGGATCATTATCCCTGACGCAAGGCTGCGTCAACACCTGCGTCAGCAACAGGTGTGGTCTATGACGCGTCATATGAGAGTGATACAATAACATGAGTGAATGCACCTTGAACGACGCAAGCAATGACTGACTGTTGCATGGGCTAATTGATACTTTTGAGAATTTATTAGCGCAGGTATTAACGTAACCAAAACGACGCCTCGTAAGTATTACGGCCATTGTCTCCGTCAGTATATATATATATATATATATATATATATATATATATATATATATATATGTTTTTATATTTCGTGTATCTCCTCATTCTTCTCCATCCTCAACCGGATTTAAGCGAACAAATATTGTCCTTGTTTTTTATAAACACAACTGTATTTTCTTTGTATATAATATAAATGATTTAATTATATATAATTGTATTAAAGACCATCACGCCTCTTTAATGGCCTTCATTATGATCCACTTATATCAATTTTACAATACAATTTTCTTCCTTTGATAAAAGCGCAATCCCTTTGTTTTGGCAAGGTAACTATGCAGCAACCATGTGAATATTTTAATGAGTGGATGACAAAATGAGGGAGAACGCAGATGGCAAAATATGATTTTTTTCTTCTCGTGACTATAACAAAAACTAAATGAAAATAATGAGTGAGCGGACTATGTACTTCTTTGTTTCATCGCTGACATTTGTTTTGCATCTAAATGCGAAGGCTTTTACCTCTATTACGCTTTGCCAAAACATTATAATGAAACACTAATCTCCCCATGTGTGCCGGTTAATGAGGCCCTTGTGAATCGGCCTTAAAGGTCCTTTGCAGAAATGTGCAAAGTCCATGAAACTTAGCGAGTGTTTAAAATATGTATCCTTCATATATCGTGTGCGAAATTTAACATTCATGGATTCTGAAACTTCCTTAAAGAAATGAAAGTCTATAAAGCGCTGTTTTCAAATTGCCGAAGAGGGAGCTTTTTTCTAATCAACACTTTGAATCAACATCAATCAATAATTAATTTTGAATACACCAGTTTACAGTTGTATCAGTGCGCATGCGCAGACAGTTGACCTCGGGTCAGTGGCCCCGGAACAGGGCCAAATTGGCCCTGTTCCGGGGCCACTGACCTCTGACCTCTGGTATTTATGCGTAAATTAAGATTGCGCCCATGCAAATGATGATATGCGCGCACAACGCAGCGCGCAGGCAGTGATATCATCATAATTTGCATGGGCGCAATCTTAATTTACGCATAAATACATGACCTCTAGGTCATTGGCTTTGTTTAAAATGGCGCACACAGTCAACTGTAAACTGGTGTATTAAGAACTAATATTTTTCGAGTCTAGAAATCAGTAAGTTGAATTCGAAATTCAAAAGCCATTTGCGATTTTTTTTAAAATATTTTATTTAGTGGGAGGTTCCTAATAATATACCTCTTCAATATTCCATTTGATTCTTGGAACTATAGGTCTTAAAGTTCTGCAAAATGTACTAAAACATCTTTGACATGACATATATGTTGCCATGGTAATAGCGTCTGTCGTTTCTTCCGAGTTCAAAATTTCCCCGGATGCGTTGCCAGTAGCTTCCTTTTTGATTGCTACCACGGTCGTGTCCTTTTTTCCGTTTCCCTCTTCATCCAAACGTTTTTCACTCTGTCTTGTTTTTTGGTTGTTCTTAAATTTAATCGCCTCCATGTCGTTTGTGGTCGTTCTAAAGCTGCTAAGCTGTTGTGGACGTAATTGTCCGGTCATTGCCTTAAACAGCTTTTCCTGAATTATAATATATAATGAGAGATAGAGAGAGAAAGAGAGAGAGAGAGAAAGAGAGAAAGAGAGAGAGTAGAGAGAGTAGAGAGAGGGTGATAAAGAGAGAGAGAGAGAGATAGAGAGAGAAAGAGAGAGGGGGGAGAGAGAAAGATAAAGAGGGAGAGAGAGAGAGATAGAGATAGAGAGAGAGAGAGAAGGAGAGATAAAGAGAGAGAGAGAGAGAGAGAGAGAGAGAGACACGTCCCTGGACGTTTTGCTGATGATCAACACGTTAAGTCAAGTAATTCAAAGTCGATATTCATTTTCAATTTCAAAAAGAAAATATGAGAATGGCACGTACACTACTCGCACCACCACACAAATCGTAGGAAGATCATACCAAGTAGAGAAGAAAAGTTACGAAAGATTTCCCAACCGTCATATCAAAACCAAAATGTAGCTGTATTTTCCAGAATTTAAACCATACCCTTAAATCCGCAAGCAGATTTTGCGATGATATAGGCCCACTTCTGTTGAAGAAGAAGCAATTTCAAAATTCTAAGAATTGAGGTAAATTCAAAATGAACAAGATACATTTACAATGACCCAAAAGTAAGTAGTCTACCATGCATGAAAACTTCTAACGGGGGACACCTACTGATTTTTCTTATCTTTCATTTATTAAGACAACCCACACTGCGGTCAAGATCATAAATTATGAAGTGTATCAATATTGCGTTACGCAGTGAGTAATGTCATACATAATCTCGACCGGATTAATTTTCACCTCACGGGGAAATACAATCTGACCTCTTCCCCTAATTGAAAACATTTTGGAAAATACCTTCGAAAAATGAGAGAGAGAGAAAATGTCACACAAGACTATAATACAGAAATAGAAGAAAAAGAATAAACAAAGGAGGAAAACACCGAGAGAGAAAAAAGCACTTAGCAACAACAATGAAGATGACGAGGACGATAACGATGAAAATGAAGGAGGAAGAGAAAGAGAAAAATAGACAAAAAAAGATGAAAAGTTGGGAAATAACAAGACTAAGAATTTGGAGAAAAGAAAGAGACAAATGATAGGGAAGAAAAAGAAAAAATATATGGATGAAGGAGGGAATATGAAGAGGGAGAAAACAAAGGCCTTTTTTTTCATAGACATTTTTTTTTCTAGGTCACTTCGAATTGAAAACTTTTGCCTCCAGTTTCCGTTGTCAGAGATTGAAGCGGAGACGTGCTTAATACACTTTTCCGAGTAGCCAGCCTAGCCTGGAAGACGGTTTACCTGCATTTTGAGGGTTGCAGTTGTACAATACCTCTTTAATACCTGTGATGCAGGAGTAGCTATAGTTAATGTAATAACAGATTAACACTGCCCTTCATCACCCGTCAATCTAATATATAGTTTTATTGAAATATGCGTCCTCAAAGTATTGCATTGGTTTGGTAGGGCATCAACAAAATTACGATTTATTTATTTCCTGCTCTCTAAATGTGATTATCGATGATGCTTGCTAGTTGTAACGCGGATGCTTATGGCTTCTTTAGTTAGCCTTTATACATAAAATAAGTAGAGGTATATGACTTCTATATCATTTTAGTCCATCGACAGTGCTACCGTCTAAATATTATTATTGAGGTGGCTGTGACCAATGACATAGATACTTTGGTGTCGTTTAAATTAACGCGACATTACTTGCCTCGAGAGGGAAAACGAATTCTCAAAATTAGGCCATATTCGTGATGTAATGAAATTTAATATATACGCCCTTCGTGAAACGCGGTATCTGAGCGGCGAATGCTTGCGTAGCGAATTAGGGGTTTCCTCAGGGTTCGTAAAAGGTTGCAAAAGGTTCGTAAAAGGTTGCAAGAACGTTCGCAAACAGTTTTTATTGTCGCAAACATTTTTTCTCGTCGCAAAGAAATTTTTCTTTGCGAATTTATATGTCCGCAAACAGTTGCGAGCGTTTGCAAAACAGTCGTTAGCCTTTTGCAAACGGTTATAAGACGGTGTCGCTGAAGTTCTTTTTGATTCGCCAATGTTAGCGACCACGTTACCATATGGTTTCTATATAAAATCGACCCAGAGAGTACCAGGCATTATCAAAAGGTCCCAAACATTCACAAATAGTGTCAAAGGATTGCCAAATAGTTGCTAATATCCGCAAAAAACTGTCGCTAACATTAATTTTGCTTATAGTCGCTAAAAGTCGCCAACTGCCTTCCGCAAACATTTTCACAAATATTCGCTCATAATGTTGCTAATTAATTGTCGCTAAACATCACAAAAATTTGCTGATTTTCGCCAACATTCGTCAGAAAAATTGGCGAATCCAAATTCGCAAGGTACGTAAGCATTCGCTAATCAGTGAGATACCCCCTAAAAGGAATTATTTCATTCACATGTTACGAATCATGGTATTTCAATAGAAGGCGAAAGGCAAATATTGTTTGTTGCTAGGTCGGACAACATTATGGCTTGCTCTACCTAGCAACACGTATACTATATCATATGTGCATTAATTAATCGTAACAGGTGTCTGAAATAATTCGCATGATAGGCACTTCATTAAGGCGCATGCATTAATTAATGTGATCACAATACGATAATTACCTCTTGTATGGTGGCTGGCAAATTATATACCCTAATGTTTATATCATGAATGTCGTTCAAATTTATTTCCTTTTTGTCGTTGATGAAAATTCTTCGAACAATGTTTCAAATTGCCATAAACCAGAGCGAGTGCTCAACTAAATATGGCGATACTTAGAAACCAGTTGGTTTTATTTTTAAGGCAGTTTGTGTTGCTTTCAGTAGCAAGGTTACCAGTCCTTTTACATTAGAAGATGACTAACAATTTTGTAAAAGAAAAAAAAAGGAAAGAAGAAAACAAGAAGAGCAACAACAACAAAAAGAGGACATTTTACTCCTTCGTATAAACGTGATTGTTTCACTCGAAGTAATCAAATTGAATGCATTTTCAACAGGTTTTTCCTTTTCAAATATTTTGTCCTTAATTTCATTTTAGCAAACAACATAACATGCGGTAAATTGTCTTCCAGTAATTGAGTCTAGCTTATTGATTATTCAGTCAAAAGTCAATAAAACACGGATGTGTTCCGGACACCGTACAATATTCAGATACTGCAGCATCCGTGCAAGGCATCCATGATTCGAGAAGAAAAATAAAATGGTAATATTCTCGGATGTGAAACCACCAAAACCACAAGTGGCGTATTCCTGTTACTGTATTCGATCATTATCGTTTTTCATCGCTATTTATGAAGAAGTGCATTCGTCGTCTACTACAAGATTTGTATTACGGCCGATTGCACATGTTCCCGCCAAAAGAAAGTCATCTGAAAGAGATGTAGGCGCGCATCTTTAAGAGTAAAACAAAAATCCTTATCAATGGAGGGATATGTCGACTGTGCGTGCGGCTCATTGGACAAGTTATTTAACGGCAAATCTTCTTGAATTCTTGAGTTCATGCAAACAATAGCGGACCTGGGGGAGAGGGGGGGGGGGGGGGTGTTTCACAAAGTCTAAGATCAACTTTAAGTTGGACTTAACCATGGCAGGCCATTCATGCCACTGGTTGCTCTCACCATTGGTCTCTCAATTATGGTCTGTAGATAATAATCCTTCAAAAATGTACTATAAAAAAAAGGAAATTCTGTAGATTTGTGATCATGATGACTTGTACATCCCTTGAGAGACCTATGCCAGTAAACGATGAGAACAAACAGTGGCATGAACAGCCTGCCATAGTTAAGTCCAACTTAAAGTCGATCTTGTCTTTGTGAACCCCCCCCCCCCCCAGGGGTTTTCAAATCGAGGGGGGGGGGGGGGGGGCACCTCTCCCAAGTTACATTTGAAACTCGATAGTGTTCATGCAAATATTGATGGTGAAACTAGTGTTTTTAAACCGAGGGTGAGTGGGCACCTTTCACAAGCGACACCTGAAACTCGGTGGAATTCATAGACACATTGGCGGAACCAAGGTTATACAAATAATATATGAGGGGAGAGTCAAGTATGCCTCTTGTCCTCACACAATCCTATTTTTTAAAACTTACTTGTGAATCAGTCGGTTTATTATTGTTTGAAGAGTTGGATATTCACTACAGTTAAATCAATAAAACAAACTTACTCGATTTATAGAGAGGTTGATGCAGCGAATTTCGTTTCTTTTTGTAACCAACACCACCATCATCTTTTAGCTCCAGCTACCATAACAAACGGTTCAACATAAATCATTCAAGGTGGGTTTATAAATGAAAATTCTGAATGAATACATTTTCTATGGAGGTGTCATACAATTCTCAAGTATTGATGAAATGAATAAAGTATATAACATTGCGCAAAATGAAGGTGTGATACTATTCTCAGGTATTGATGAAAAGAACAAAGTATAGCAATGCGCAAAATGTGAAACCAATGCCACCTTTCACAAACCCCCATATATATTTTCTCAGCAAAAGAGCCACTTTTGTTTATACCATAGCGAAAAGGCGTTTCCTATCGGTGAATTGTATAGAGCACTTAGAACACTATTATGCTACGGTTCATATTTGTATGACCGTAGGTTGGAATAATTTGGACCGAAGGCTTCAGCGTTTCCGGTGGCTCCTCGAGCCCTGTATGACTAATGGATTTTCACTTTCTCAAGGTATAGACATCTTGAGAAAATATGGCGAAGAGCGTTACAATTTGTTTTGTTTTTAGTTTAATTCACGGATCTCAAAAAGGATATAAGAACGCACTGGTGTGGCTACAGTGGCTACAGGGGAAAGGACAGGAGTACGTGGGCGTTCTCTATCCACATGAAAAGTAGAGAGAAAGGGAGATGGAGAGAGTGAGTGTGAGAGAGAAAGAGAGAGAGAGAGAGAAGAGAGAGAAAGAGAGAGGGTGGGAGGGGGCGGAGAAGACAAAAATGATAATACAAAATTATGTTTATATTACGCTGTATGCATCGACAATGTCTCATAGAGCTTTGAGATAATTATATACCATTAACACTGCCATCGGATTCATCCGGGCTTGCATGTACCAAACATTGGTGACCAATGTATACACATTCTTCACTCCCAGGCAACGCTCACAATACTGAGCCAATTACACTGAATTTCGCATCTTATACCTTATTGTACCCGTTTAACAAAAGAGTGGATGGAAGCAATGCCAATAAAATGCCTTTAATACTAAAGGACGCTAAGTGCCATACCGCGGATCGAACCCACGACCTTGGCATCTTTAGTCAAGTGTTTAAAAACCACTTGGCTATGACACCTTTACATACAGAGTTAGGGGAGAAAGTGAGAAGGAGAATAGAATGTGAAACGAAGCGCTTAATAGTAAATTCAGTGGCTGCCTATTGTATCATATTGTATCCGTTTCATCGTAGAATAATGATTCTTTTCTTTATGAAATGAGCACCATGACTCGTTTCATCTCCATTCTCGCCAACACGAACACGAAGATAACCTTATTGTGATGTCAGCTCGGTACCCATCACGTGATCATGCGATCACGTGGCTTGATACTCGACTTCAAGAGAGTCATGGGGGTGCTCCAAGGGTAGTGTCAATCAAGATTTATGGATTTAGACAGCAAATACAGAAAGAAGCACAAATTACATTATTGCTGTGCTCTAAATCATGAATATAAATGACTTTTTGCCTGAAGTAATAACAGAACGGCTTGCCAACTCTTTGAAGTTAAATATAAAGAGATCTGGGCCCTGTCTTAATACAAAGAGTTGATATCAATCGCAACTATGTACATAAGAGATAGGAGACTGCAAACTTGCGATTGATTGGAGGACTTGCGATTGATTGTAGGATGGGGCCCTGGTACTGCGATAGGATTGCGATGGTGGAGTTGTCAGGGTATAGTGGTTCATTCGCTTGTCTCTCAATCCAAGGGTTGAGGGTTCGAACCCCAGCCCAGCACTTACGTCCTTTGACGAGACATCGATTCACATTTGCCCTTCTCTTTAACTTGCCTGGGCAAAAAAATGTTATTATTAACATGTTGCCATGTGAAAGAAATTGGAAAGGTAGATTATATTAATAACAATTGTTTGATTTTTAGTTCATTAAAAATATAAGAATTGGACGAAATCTTGATGAAAATCCCATACAGTGAACAGCACTGCACTCAGACATGGTAATGTGGGACTACATTAAAATGTTTGGTCCAAGCAATTCAGCTACGTTTTTTCCATGCGTATTTCAAATATTAGAGCATCAGGAGATATAACATATCTAATATTTTGAGTTCCTTAGAAGAAGGTGGAATGCGACCGTCATTGTTGGTCAAACAGTTTTTGAGCGTCAAGTATCGCCTGGCAGGAATGCTCCCCAGGGAGTGAAGATTGTGCACACAGTGTGTGCGGGCAAGTATTGAATCCAATGGCCGGAGTAATAGTATATCTGTAAAGCGCTTAGAGACATCGTAAATGTATTAAGCGCTATATAAAAGCGGAATATTATTACTATAACAAGAACTTGAAAACTCACACATTTATCATGTTTTCAGTTTGCCAGAGCTCAACCTTCTCTTTAAAGAGTCTTTATTGTAAAAAGAATGCTTTGGGGTGTCGAGCCAGTAGGTTCGAATATTTGCTCCTCTTTCTCTTCTGCTCCGGCTTCATCCCAAACCCTTATGTTAATTGAATTTTGAAAAGGCAGCATTTTACCGCAATTCTAATATCTCAAAATCCTTCAAATCATTGCAAATGGTGACAATTACGCGGACAAAGTAAATATTTGAGAATACATTTATTCAAGTGTCGAAATCGAATTGCTTTTTGCAAGTCGAAAAGGACAAACAATTAAATTCCATTGCGTCGAAAGCAAATACAAATAAAGACAATAATACTTGACTAAGGTTTTTGCCGTCGAAATTATAGACTTCTGTAGTTTAAATGGTGTTTTTTGGAGAACTGATCCACAGCATGAAGATGATGAGTAATGAACAAGAATAATGCTTCTGTTTGACCTGATGTCACTTAAGACTTCAGCATATCAATCTATCTATAGAAAAGGACACTTGATCTAGTTAACAAGTCTGAAGTTCTTTTAGAGTGTACTTGAAATATTATTAGTTCAGCGCTTCATTACATCCCTACTCCTACCCGTATTGCTACTATTATAACTACTTCTGACTTCTACTTCTATTGCTTTATACTACTTATTACGTTAACTACTTATGATTATATACTACCATTACTCATACCACTAACCTACTACTGCTACTACTACTGCTACTACTACTACTACTTCTACTACTACTACTACTACTACTACTACTACTACTACTACTACTACTACTACTACTGCTACCACTACTACTACTACTACTACTACTACTACTACTACTACTACTACTACTACTGCTGCTACCACTACTACTACTACTACTACTACTACTACTACTACTACTACTACTACTACTACTACTACTACCACTACTACTACTACTACTACTACTACTACTAATACTAATACTACTACTATTACTAAACACTACTGTCTACAATACTACTGTTACTATTATGTCTATCAATATTCCAACCTCGATGTCTACTAATTCTTCAGACAATCATGATCGCCATGCATACGACTACTTAATCAAGAGTCTTCACGTATGCCTTCTCACCGCCATGTTCAAGTTACGTCGGTGTTGTAATACTTCGGATCAGCTGTCCTTGCTAACAGGGCTTAAGACGGAGCGGTCATTGTAATTTATGCTATTCCTACTCTTGAGATGATGCAACGCAGCTGTCTTGTGCCAATCCTCCAAAATCCTCCCCTGATCCGCTAGAGTGCGGCTGTAAAACGTGAGCAACACCTCGTCTCACAGAAACATGTGAATGCTGTTTGTGAAGCAACGCCACCGTGGACTTCTAAACTCAGATAAGTCCATCATGGCAGCCCCATGCATTGCTTGTTGCACACGATGCGTCATTAGCTAGCGCAAGACGGCGTCAGCGATGGGCTGGTGTTTGACGCACCATGCGAGAGTTTCATCGTACGTCAATGTAAAGTGAATTTGAAATTAACGCTGCGAATATTGCGTTGAATTACTGGCGCTCGCAGTAAATGCTGTCATAGTCTTGATTGATAACGCAGTAACACTATCGTGACGAAGCCTCATTTGCAAGGAGAATTATGCATCCTTCCTCATGCGCCAATTATTTCAAGAATAATCAGTTTAGAAAAAAAGTTGACATACATATTAACATAATAGCTGCTTATTCTCGGGAAGTCAATTGATGATTCGTGGACTTGCTACGCCAGGTTCATATTTTGATTCGAATTCAAATCCGAAGCCTTGCGCCAGGACATTGCAGCCCTCCGTCAAGAAATAGCATCTGCATCTAGAGACTGCTTATGAGCCTACACTGTCCATTTATATCTTGCGTGTCCATGTCGACAGTTAGGTCTCATTTCATCAACGTATCAGTCATCTTCTTTAGTAGAGAAAAAGAGGAAAAGAGGAAAACCATGAGCTGACCTATATTTTGCAACTATTATATAAACATGGCAAAATTGAAATCATGTATCAAATTTTGAGTTCCGGTACACGTGTGTTCAAGTCTTGTGCTGCATATAAACTGTCAAGTATTCTGACCAGGAACTTACCTCAAAAACTGACCCCCTATCGCATCACTTCGGGGCTATCCGTGTTCATAACCGCAGCTTTATGTCATAATACGTACACTGTAAAAAAGAATTTGTTCATTGGTAATTTTTACGTATTTTTTCCATGTAGAATTTACTTGAAAACATTAGTTTTGCCACTTACGCACTAAATTTAAGTCTTGCTAACTCAAACTTTCAATTTAGTAGAACATACGTGGAATATTTAGTAAATCAAATACATAAGAACTTTAAGTAATTTCAGCTTGTATTAATTTAGTAATTTTAACTCAAAATCAGAAATTATACGTATTACTCAAACAATTTATGTTGATTATTCTTATCTTTTTAAAGTAAGGACCGATGCAGTGCGTAATAGAAATATTTACATAATTTATGAATATTCATTAAGACCAAATTAAACTCTTTTTTAAATAAAACAATTCTTTTTTGTGGTTGAATGAAAATTTAAGGACTTTAAAACATTTACTAATTCATTTAACATGGCTAAGCAAAGACAAGACAATTTTTAATTGTTACCCAGTTCAAAACAAATCAAAACTTGATATTTCAGGAAATTGTCAACCAATTTTCCTTTTAAGATGCTACGATCAAGTATATATACAATTTGGAGCCTTTCAATATGTGTCGAATTGAAGCGTATGTAATAGTTTGTGATGGTGGTAGATATACGGTTAAATCTTAAATAGAAGTAGTGAATGATTAGTGGATGCTACTTGTTAGATTAGATGGGTACCAAATCGTGCAATATGTAATCCTATCATAGCTTTTTTTTAATTATCTAAAATGATTACAATACTTAAATTATTTACGTTAATGTAACTCGATTTAACTGAGTAAAAATTTATTCAGCAAAATAAGTAAATTCTACTTAAGATGCCGTAGGTAATATTTACTTAATAAAAATAAGGCAATTCTTTTCCTCAATTTTATTGAGTTATTTCGACTATTATTTTTTTACAGTGTAAGGGACTTGTTCTTATGCCGTCACCTACAGATCCTCCACTCGTTGTACACAATGGACGATTCTATTTTGAGAGATATTCTCTCGAAACGTGGATTATTGTGGTCCTTGTACACTATCAGGGGTAGGGAGATGTGGTATGTATCAACACTTAATGTGTAGGCACTACTAATACTTCAGTATAGAATCCCAAACTAAATTGCATAATATTTCGACAATAAATTGCATAATACTTTCATTCTAATTTGCGTTATTTAAAAAAAAAATTATTGAAGATTATCTATAAAATCCTGAAAGGTTTAGTAGTGTTATCTCACATCTTTTTCCAAATAAGATATAACGCCCTCTCTCCAAGGGCGTCTTCGAAAAACAACTCCCCTTAAAAAATCCTGGCTACGCCCTCTCTGACTCTCTCTCACTCTGTGGAGGATGAGAGAGGGGGTTGTGTCACCTTCTGATTATATTGCCTATCCACTCTCGCTTCCCATCTCTATCCCTCTCCTCTTCCTTTGCTTGGCCCTTCAATCTTTTTTTTTTTTTTTTGGGGGGGGGGAGGGGGCGGAGGGGCACATGGCCCCTGCCCCTTGTAGCTACACCATTGTAATAGAATACACATCATCATAGCAATATGCCTATGATTCACACACGCTCTTCTCCTACCTTGACCTAATCTCGGTGTAGCTGGTCATAATTATCACATCTTATCGACTCTACCCCCTCTACTCTTTTTATGTTTGTTTTAAAGGTACATAGACCAGTTTTTGAAACGCCTCCCTCTCAAAAAATGAAATGGAAGCTCTTATTATCATTCATGTGAAAGAATTTGTTTTGAATAATACGTGATGATACAAATTTTGCCGGGAAACCGCCTATACTAATTGATATATTTGGTAAATTATCATATCTATCCGGCCTGGATAGATATCGCGTAGTCCCATATACATCTTTCTATGTACAGTGCTTGTAACCGTACCAAGACTGGGCCATTTTGTTATAATTTTGATGATTCCAGAACCTTGCAGTACACACCAATACTTATAGATGACCAACCTTTTCTGATCGATTCCACAACGTTTCTTTCACAATGCAATCGCATGAATAAAACTGGTCTTTGCCTTTAAATTGTTGCAGAATTAAAGTAAGCCCGCAGGATTTCCCTACGCCTATATCAGGATTTTGTAATAACTGCCTCATTGCAAGGGTTAATTGTCTCTCATAAGTTTATGTGTGACGGCCTTTCATCACCGTGCCTATCATAAACCCACTAGAAAACAATTAAAGAAAAAATATTTAAACAAATTATCTTTTAAACCCGCATGCCATTTATCTCCCCGACCTTTTTCAGCCTCTCAGATTTTACGTCCCTATTTTCCCACTGCCTTTCGCTTTTCTTCATCTCACGCCGGTTTTTTGTGTGCTTAAATCATTGTGCACAATTATTTATTGTATTTGATATAATTTTGTTTTTCATTTATATATTTATGAATTATCATTTTTTCATTCAATTTGTTTTATATTTACAAATCGAATACAATTCAAGTGAGAAATGAATGGGTTCCAAATCAGAAATGAATAAATATAAAATCAAATGAATTAATTTCTACTATTTTCATGATTTATTTATGAACAGAATCTTCAATTTCATCTTGAATGACCTTTAAACCCTTCTAGTTTTCTGTGTCAAGCTGGTTCCAGATCTCGAATAAAGGAAAAAAAAAAAAACATGTTACACTTGTAATCACGATCACTACCCTTTTCGGCGCGATCACACCGCGGGAAACAGATCATAATAATATGTATATGCCAAAATGCCCTCGGCAAGTTGATATCATATCGCAGGTAGGTAGGAAAAGGTATCAATTATTCAACTTTTGCACGTGATAAATCGAGGATTCTGCTTATATTATTTCGTGCGTATCTCGGGGGAATGATCGCCTGAAAGGGATACACGAAAATCGTTTCGGCATTGGATGACTGGAATTGAGGACATTGTATTTCGTTGAAAAAGGGGTCTTAGTGTGATCTAACTAGCAGGTCACGATGTCACCATGGCCACGTGTTCTTGAATGCTCATGCTTTTACAAACGTGAGTTAAAAGGGAGAACATTTTTGCAGGAAGTTTCTTGAAGTAATTTATTATTTCTATCATGAAACTAAAATATTAGTAAGTTCGAAAACAACAACACCAACACCAACATCAACTTCTCCTACTATCTACTAGTGATTTTTTTTTAGTGGTGGTTATTTTACCTGACTGCTAAGAAAGTAATAAATGCTTGTTAGTAAGCAACCAGAAGACCGACGGCTTTAGGTACTCTCCGAGGGACCTGGTCATGAGGATTAATGCCTTACCAAAGGGCTCTAGCGCATCGAATTGGTTTCGAACCTGGGTCACCGGATTACGAGACCACTGCTCTACCGACTTAGCTATCGCGCCTCCCCATTACTACTTTTACTTCTACTATTACTACATAACCACTCCCACTACTACTACTACGACTACGACTACGACTACTTCTACTTATACTACTACTACTACTACTTCTACTACTACTACTACTACTACTACTTCTATTACTAACAATATTTAGGAAAAATAACGAATCACACTGCTATACCCTACCAGGTTAGCGGGCTCTTATCAGTCCTACTTGCTAATTAAAAAAATACCTTTTCTATACCAACATTTTGTAATTCCCTCTCAAATGATGGGTTGAAAGAGCGACCTACATGTATATTATATGGTTCTCAGGAATGCACTTAAACTTTATTTTTGGCCAGCAAATGGCCAAAATAGACAGTTCTTTGTAATGATGTTTTCTTCTTCAATTCATTGCTGTTCGCTTTTCTTTCAATTTCTCGATGCAGCCCTATACCAGCTGCAAATCGTGAGTAATGATATTAAAAAAACTATACAATTACATGTACGTGCATCTGTATAAATTCTAAAGCTATACCAATACCTAAAGGGTTGAGATACCATGCTCCGCTTAGAAAAATATGGAGACAATGCAGTTTATACGTGTAGGGAATTAATTGGTTTATTAATTCATTTCATGTATCACACGCAATTTATTAACAAATAATATTCGCAGAGACATGCTCATCTATAAATTTAAAAAATGATAAATAGGTTATTAGTATTAACCTCTCATGCAAACCGCTTCGATCAAATTCAAAGAGAAGAGAATAAGGGGAAAATACAAAATTGTCATCGATGAAAGTTGTAAACACCTGTATGGTCACACGACTCTGCACATGCGATATAAAGGGATTGAGAGCTCAAATGCCTATTAAAGCTAACGAGTCCAGGGAATTCAACATTGTACATTTGCTACTTCACTTTTTCTATGGACTCACGAGCGACGTTCGTCTTCGTCGTCTGTAAATGCACTGGTGGATTTAGGAAGCGCGGGGATGGAGTAGGTGGTGGTGGTGGGGTGGGGGGGGGGGGGAGGGGGGAGGGAGGACCGGCCTGTACCACTTTCAAACCCACAGAAAACAAAAACTTCCCTCTGATTGCCCTTTTCAAATTCTAAAAGAAAAAAAAAGAGTACCTAAGAAGCTTAAGACTTAAAAAAAAATTAGCACTTAAAAATATGATGACTCTTTTTTCTTCCTTTGTTTCTTCTTTTTTTTCTTTCTCTTTCTCTCTGTTTTCATTTCTTTCTTTCTTCCTTCTTTCTCCTTTTTAATTTTGTTTTCTTGTTCTTGTTCTTGTTCTTGTTCCTTTTCTTCTTCTTCTTCTTCTTCTTCTTGTTGTTGTTGTTGTTGTTGTTGTTCTTCTTCTTCTTCTTCTTCTTCTTCTTCTTTTTCTTCTTCTTCTTCTTCTTCCTTTTTCTTTGTAAGCTAGTAATGTCAGTATTGGTCAGATTTTTCCTTTAAGTATATGCTCCCTTTTTACACAGCCCTGAAAAGGTCTGGAATCACCCCGTGTATTTGTTTCCAGGCAAACTGAGATATCATTTTCGACCGGAGCGCATTACACCGGATAAAACGCTGTACGAGGATTACCTTTGCAGCAAAAAAATATTCAAATTACGTTGGGTGAGAGATTTTGGTGTCAACAAACGTGTTTACGGTTATCTGTTACATGTAGACTGTTGATGATGCGTGCTTTGGCGACAAGAACTATTTTGCAATCGATTTCTTACATGATTTTCGAATACCTTATATTTTCAACCCTGGACACTAATCTGAAATATACTCTAACCTCTAACTTCATAACTTTGATGGAATCATATATATTTTCGCCAAACTGTTATGAATTACGTTCTTCCCTTTTTCTTATTGAAGATGGTTTTACTTCTTTAATCGTGCAGAGACTGTATTTATCATGTGTGGATATTTTGTTGTCTTGAAATCTGCAGAGCTTTTATTTAGATTTTTAAAATGCCCAAGTTTCCATGTTGGTTGTCTTGATGTTCTAAACTCTTCGACAAATGTTTTCGTCATAGCCCCCCCCCCCCCCCGACCTAAGGAAAAAAAGGGGGGGGGGTACAAAGTACATTTGAACACGGTTATTAAAGTGCGATACGATCTCGCAAAGAGATAAACGAAGTTATTTCGATTGAAAGGCAAGGCCAATTCTTGTCAATAAGGGCGCATATTACCGACGAGGTCATCACTCCTTCAAACGTTTTGACTTTTATCAGTTAAGCTGCTTATGAATTTCACATATTGATAATGAAGACAAGATCTCATATAGAATCTTCTTTAAAGTTTATCAGTATTCTGAGATTATCAGGATTTAAAGATTAGCTCAACTAAATTCATCATAATCTCCCACTCGGTTGCTGTTTTTTTGTTGTTATGATAGAAAACTTACATGACTTGTATATCTTTCGTCTTTTTTTTTTTTTACATAATGCTTATAGATTAATATCAAGATCCAGATCATTCGATTGAGTCCATGATGGTATTTTGCGTTTTGATATGACCCCTTTCTTATGAAATTTCATATTTGAAATATATTATACGATAATAGTTTTACAGCCAAGTGGCTGAATTGCAGAATGTTGTACATTGCGTAAAATGGTAAATATTTAATTTAAAAAACATGAATAAATTACAGTAAAATTGTCCAGCAATTTTTTTAAAGAGATAACACACATTGATAACAATTTTCACAATAAATCCGTATACCCCTACATATAAATTAATAAAGTTCGCTAAACAGGTAACAATTGCTTCACGAGAATTTGCCCTAGATAATTTTTTTTCATTATATTCATTATTTTATCTGGTCCATTGAAACAAATTATTTACAAAAAAAACATTTGATTCAAATCGGTATTGTTTATTGTGGCTTGTAATATATGCGTGCCTCCGCAACTATAGAGAGTTGCGAGATCGAATTGCGATCCACTATGTCGTCTCCGGCTTTAAAGAAGTCTCATTAAAAAGTAAAAAACAAAAGCTTTTAATCAGTTCTGTTCCCTCAAGTATTAATCTCGGATGAGTCGATCATTGCTCTTCGAGCGGGCGTCCGTCAACTACCACATACATCTGTTAATTTTTTTTTTTCTCTCTTTTTCCCCTTATACCAATATATTTTCCTCCATATTTGTATTATTATGTATCCTTTGAGGGTAGTCATGCTATCAAGCTTTGCTTACTTTGTCAACCCTCCTGTTTGATGTCTTCGATTAGTTCCTTTATTCTACATATATTCTTTTGTCATGTGTAAATTTGAAATGTTTGTTTGTTATATATTTGTAAAAATGCAAAAGAAAAAGATCAAATCAAATTATATTTATAGAGACTTATAAATCATGAGTCCTCGAAAACATAGTAAATCTGACAGCAATTACATAACGTAGAAGAAATTACAATGTAAGCGTATTGTACAGAATAATGGCAACTTATAAAACTTACATTCTTCAAAATAAAAACAAAAATAACAAAACATATCCCCCCCCCCCCGAAAAAAAAAGAAGCACGAAAAAGCAAACGCGGAAACCGTGCAAACCCGACAAAGGGAGATGAATAAATAAAATGTTAAAAGTATATATATATCTCACCGCGCATGATTAATAACAACAACTGTAGACAGAATCAATTGATTTAATCTCATTAACCTTGGTGGCTAAAACAAGCACAGAACTCGTCCCTGACTCGGCCTCGGCTTAAAGGAAGCCGGGGCACGTGAAATCATGCGCAACACAATTTATTGAATGATCAATATGCTTAAGTGAAGTCGAAAAATCAAATATCCTTTATTTGATTTGAAAGATAACAATATTATATAGTTGCCCTTTGTTGAAATCCGATCACAACATATGAGATCTTGCGTTTTCTCGCGGTACGGATGAATGCAATTTCTTGTGTATTTTGAAATATTGTAACAGCAGACGACACGATTATGTAAAATTATGAAATGTTATCTTTATTTGATATGAATTCATAGATTTGTCATGTCGTTTCCAAATGTAGATTTAATGTAGTTACCACATTGTAAGACGTTAAACATTTTTTGCCCGTAGGGATTTTTCACATGTCTCTGTCTCTTTCTCTCCTTTCCTCATTGTTTCTTCTTTGTATATCTGTCTGTTTGTCTATCCGTTTGTCTCTATCTCTCTCACCCTCTTTCTCTCTCTCTCCCTCTCTCTCTTTCTCTCTCTCTCTCTCTCTCTCTCTCATATCTGTCTTCATCTCTCACCCGTGCATCGATGGGCTTATCTATATCAATTTTTCCTCTCTCCATAAAACTGTCTGGAATATCAGTTAGATTTTTATCTCTGTCATCAGTCCGTATTTCTGATCCTCTATCCCCTCCCCGTGTCCCTTTCTTCTTACATCTATTTTCTTCTCTCGCCATTCGATTGGGAGGGGGCATCTGTCCCTGAGCCTCTTTTAACCTACACGACTGTGTAACTCTTCTGCTGTCTTCAGCCGATGGCAACATACTTGTTAGAGAGGAATGCATTCTCTTTTCTCGGAATGAGATTAGGTCTTCGAATAGCTCTACCCTTTCAAATCAATATAGTATTACTACCATATCTTTAGCTAAAGCAATAATGCTTATCCAAGCAAAAATTTCAATCCCCTTTCTTCTTCAATAGACAAATGAAAATGACAGTGTAATGAAGAAAAACAAATGATAGTACATGGCAAATGCATATCTTTCTGGAAAAAAGCACTAACATAATTATGATTAAATTTAATATGCGTAATACGTTCAGGGCGATTCGATAGCTTATTTTATATACATACCCTCTCATGTCCGCACAACAAAATAAAACTACAGGTCTATAATATCATTGAAACAGATTTCGATCAAAATCACTTAAAGATGAAGTTGAGTTCTGGTCATGCGATTGCATTGTGAAAGAAACGGTGTGGAATCGACCAGAAAAAGTTGATCATCTAGCATTTAAGAATTTGTGTGTATTGCAAGGTTCTGGAATCATCAAAATGATAAGAAATTTGGCCAAGTCTTGGTAAAGTTACAAACAATGTACACAGAAAGATGTATATGGGACTACCCGAACACGTGGCGTAAAAATCCTACCTCCGAGTTTTACGATGTTACATGACATATTTAGAATATACAGGCATTTGAAGAGCCATGCTTTTCAGGGAACATGTCTTATATGATGTTCTTCCACACTTGCATAATAAGAATGATAACGCTCACAAATTATTTTTCACCTCTTCCCAGAACTCAACCTTCTCTGGAAAATAATCGGATACAATTTGACGTGTACGTGTTTGAAATTGACTTTTATTTCTGTCTCTTTGACAATTTGGTAAACAATAGACAAATAAAACAGTACGGTAAATAAATTTTAAAAGCAAGAGGCGATTACCAGGAAAACAAATGCTTTAGTTGTGGACGCCCATTGCACATAAGGACAAGTTATTTTAAAAACCGAGAAGACAGTTAGGCATCGGAGGATAGGTTAATATTGATTGATTGTCTGATTGATTTAAAACACAGTTCATTTCAATTGCACGTTAATAACTTTCAATCAAATAAAAATCATACTTTTCACTTTTCTACCAGGCCCTACCACCGCCAGCATTTTGTTCTTGCTTTATTTATTTTCTCTCTTCCTTTCTTCCTTTCTTTTATTATTTCTTCCTTTTTTACTTTCTTTGTTTCTTTCTTTTCTTCTTTTCTTTCTTTCCTTTCTGTCTTTCTTTCATAATCTATATATTTATTTGTCTTTGCTTCTTTCTTTCTCTCTCACCCTCTATCTTTCTCCTCCTCTCCTCCTCTCCTTCTCTCTCTTCCCCACCCCCTCCCTCTCTCTCTCTCTCTCTCTCTTTCCCCCTCTTTCCTACCCCTCTGTTAAATGAAAAAGAAAGTATTCATGAGGAAGCTTTCGTGTGAGTATCTATTGAAGCTTCAAACTATATCTCAATGTACCAGAATAATGGTTGTGCCAAAGAATCACAATTGAATGCATGTACAGTCAAACGTGAAAACCTGACGTTCGGAAACGTTAATCCGAAATGCGATATTCAATCTTTAAAGACATGTTCATTCACCCTCATGTATATACGCATATCCGTTATGTGTACATACATGAATATTTAGCTCACTGCTGCAGGTGAATGTTTAACGATGAAGGTGATTTCTGGTCATGCGATTGCATTGTGAAAGCAAAGTTGTAGAATGGATCTGAGAAAGTTGATCATGTAGCATGTAAGTATTGGTGTGCACTGCAAGGTTCCGGAGTCATCAAAATCATAATAAATTTGGCCCAGTCTTGGTATTAAAAGTAACATGCACTGTACACAGAAAGATGTATATGGGACTACACAAATGGTGTCGGGGCTACCTACCTTGATTTCCTTATCTTTCTATGCTCATTACTCAGCCAGTAAACATTTTCTTCCAAAGTTGTTTGGCACATGACATTTATTTGTAATCTTGAACATTCAGAGTAAAATTCGTTTGATTCTGTGAGAATACATTTTCTCTTTTTTTTTAAACCAGAACTCAAGTTTATCTTTAATGTTAAGCAAGTACACGTTGGCCGACCATAGGTTAGTCTATTCTGACTCTTGAAATAATACTCCAAAATGAAATTTATTGTAAAACGAAGCATTCGCAAATCTTCTCTCAGTAAACACAAAGATTTAATTCAAATTTTGTTTATTCACATATTTTACAGGGCAGATGATGGGGGAAGGGGGGGGGAACAGGGAGGCAGTATCTTCCGGGGAACTTTGGTACTCCTACTACTCGGGCAACGGTTATTTCATAATCGATTAGCTGAATTGTCATTTTTTATAATCTGTATATCCTGCGCAGTATGTTAATATCGCTACATTTGCATTGTCGCAAACAATTATACAATTAGACAAAACAGGGTGCATCAAAAGGTTACAAAGAACTGAGAGCTTTCCCATCTTTGTTATTAAAGCAATTTTACATAAAACGAGTTTAGGTGTAATACGCTATGATAGATAATTATCTAAGGACAACGAAATCCAGAAAACGAAAATAATCCTTGCTAAGTCCACTGTATGTGATTTTTTTTTAATGAGTAAATGTCATTTTGATCATTCTAAAATCATTACAATAAGCAAAACAAACATACTTGCAATTTACCTTTTTTTAAATGGCTTCTACAAGTTCTAGATAAGTTCTTTTACAATGGAATCGTAAAGCTAGAGCTTGTCTTTATATTAAACAATGATAAACTCACACACGTGCAATGTCACGGAAATCTTAAGCAAACGGTTGCAAGTTTGCGATGTATGATGCAGTGCTGCTGTATAATTTCTCCTCGTACAGTGTAAACCTGACATCCGCGCTTTGATTTCCATATTAATTCCCCGCCAACTCAAAATCGGAATATTATTCTTTTTACTTCGGCACGATTAGGTACATCCTTCAATTCGAGTGGAAGTAAAATCGAGGGCACACGATCCGAAATACGCTCTACACTGTCTTATTGCGCATGTATGGTGGTGGTGGTTATTTTACCTGACTGCTAAGAAAGCATAAATGCTTGTGAGTAAGCAATCAGAGGACCGGAGGCTTTAAGTCCTCTCCGAGGGACCTGGTAATGAGGATTAATGCCTTACCAAAGGGCTTTAGCGCATCGCCTTGGTTTCGAACCCGAGTCACCGGATTACGAGACCACTGCTCTACCGACTGAGCTATCGCGCCTCCCTGTAAAGCGTGTTATTTTCGAACAAAACAAGATGCGTCATTTCGCTTGCGTCATTCCCTGCGCAAGTCCAGCTATCCCTTTGACTGAGATTGGTCCTTGCGCCAGTGATTCAATATAATTGTTATAATTTGTATTAATTTTCCTTTGGTACGATGGCACAATCGCATAGGGCGTCAATGACCGCGCCACTCATTCCTACGTCAAACAAAATTAATGACGCATCATGTGCAAAATACCTACTTCACATTAGAGCATATAAGAATAAAAGGAAAGGGAGGGTACGTAAAAAGAGAGAAAAGAAGAAGAGGAAGAAGAAGAAGAAGAAGAAGAAGAAGAAGAAGAAGAAGAAGAAGAAGTAGAGGAAAAAGAAGAAGAAGAAAGAGTATTAAAAAAAATTATTCATCATGATCATGTATATTATATTAAATGTATACTAAAAAAGGGCCCTATGTTTGTCAATTATATGTTGTTCCTATGTTCATGAATTATGTTGAAGCAAGATTGTTCATGTAAATATAAACAGTTATCCTATATGGACACAATATTAAAAAGAAATGAAACAAAATGAAAAGGAATAAGATTATAATGCCCCTTCCCGGGCCTCTAACTATACCTAATGACATCACTTTCAGCTAGATACAGTTTGACTTTTATGCGTAGGAAGATTGATTGTTATCCCTTGATTTTTGCTCATAACCATCCGCTTACGTTGCTGATCACACACGCCCTGAAGGCCCAACGTCTTGAGATAGGACGAGAGTTAAAGACAACCCACACTTCAGTGGCGGACCCATGCAGGATTGTGCTGGGGGAGGGGGCTTAATTCCGAGAAATCTTTAAAATCCCACTTTTTAAAAAACATTTTCAAGTGCCTTGGTGGTACTAAAGGCATCGTTTAACAATGTTTAATCTGAGATGCATGGTCCTATGTGTTATCAGTGCCTGTGATGTGGTATAATTATATTGAAGCCCTAAAAAATTGCGCTTCAAAATGATCATGAAGAGCCTCAAAAAAATATTTAAAAAAAATGAGTGACCGGTTTTACCATACTCATTTTCCCCAATAGATTGTAGTGTTATAAAAACCGTTAGGAAAACGAAAAATGTAATTTCGATTTACAATCATAAAAATCTTGATAATCAGAGAGGCGATCGGCTTGTAAAAGGCACGGGATTCCTGACTGACCTAAAGGTTTATAATTATGATTGCAGCATGAGCTAAATCCACGATTTTGTTTCAGAATCTGAGGCATTTTTCCCGAGTCACTTTAAGTATAAAGGGGTACAAGAAACCCTTTAAGGGGAGAGGGCACCCTATTGCAACCCTAACCGTGATCCTAAATCTAACCTAAAACTCAATTGCGACCCTTGCACTCAACACTAAACTAAACATCTTTGTCTAATTAACCTCCGATCAAAATCTCACCAGAGCATTTTCATGTTGGGTTACTAACTCGACACCCCCCCCCCCCCCCCCCCATCAATATGTGCCCCTTTTCTAAGGAGACGTCATGATTCCTGCTCTCCTTATTGACCTCGAGTTCATTCCTCTTTGAGAATGAAAAACTGTTATGGCCCTGGGGCATGTTGGCTCCTTTTGAGAAACAACTTAGCACCTCTCTGGTATTGCGTCATCTACAGTAGATATTGACGTCGTATTTTGGACACCGTTGAAGTTGATTAATGATTGAAAGTTTGTCTTTGATCAAAATAACAATATGTCATGTTCCATAGTTGATGATCTTTAAGAGTCTCTCTCTCTCTCTCTCTCACTCTTTCCTTCTCGCTCAACTTGTCTCAGTGTCAATGTCTCTTTCTCATCGCATCCTGTATTTCTTTCTTCCATTTTAGATGCCCCTGTTTCTTTCCCTTTTCCCCGTAAGCTCCATTTATGTTTGATATTACGCTAACATGAGAAGGGGTGAGACAAATAGAGAGAGAGAGAGGGGGGAGAGGAGAGGAGAGGAGAAGGATAGAGAGAGAGAGGGCGAAGGGAGATTAGAGAAAGAGAAAGTGAGAACAAAAGAGAGAGAGATAGAGAGAGGGAGGGATGGGTGAAATAAGTATAGAGTAATGAACAGAAGAACACGTCTCCTAAATCCTTAGAATCCTACACTTGAAGGAATGTTCCGGTATGAACGTGACTTTTTGCCCATTGCGTAAAATCCGTACCGTTCTCACTATAGTGTCAATCTTTGATGAACAATTATGGTAGATTCAACGAGACAGAGAGGAATCAAAATGCCAAGGCACACATCCTTTAAATTAGTTTGTTATCCAAACAAGCTGTGGTCTCCATTTAAATCCTGTTGTTATCGAATTAGCCAGGCAGAGATCGAGGTACCGTGTACGGAGGACTTCTTTTTGCACTCAGCCCCCAGAGCGCGCGCTTCGGAGCGGAGCGCGAGAAAAAATATCTTTTCTTCACGTGCAAGAGCATGTGTGCAAAGTCTTCCGAGAGATTATTCTGATCAGCTTCGGTAATCTCCTCATGCATTAACAAAAGAATGATTAGCGAATAGATAGATATGATTGCTTTTTGTAATCAGGTAGTGCGTGTACTTAAGATTTGTCCATGATCATGGTTCGAATATACAAAGCCCCTTTATGTCCTTGCACAATATGAGACACAATAAAAAGAGCTTGTTGTATGTAGCCAGGGTAACTATAGCTGGTTGGTCCAAAAATGGTCCAAGGTTAGGGAAGATAATGATGTGAAATATAATTAATCACATCTCCCCTCTTCTAATATGAGACACACAAAACAGCTTGTTGTAGCCAGGGTAACTAGCTGGTTGGGCCAAGAATAATCCAAGGTTAGCGAGGATAATGATGTGAAATATAATTAATTACATCTCCACTTTTCTTTCTTTCCTTACTGTTTTTTAATTTTTATTCAGCACCTCCTTTCCTTTAATGTACACCACATTTATTCATCATTGGAAACAGGGCATTTACACTTGAAAAAAAGGTTTAAATTCGCACATCAGATGAGCGATTTTGCTTCGTGGATGGGGCCCGACTCAGAGGCGGATGGGAGGGGGGATAGGGGCAAGCGCCCCCTGTGAAAACCAAAGCTGGCATATGTTAAATACATGAAGTTTTAAAGAAATGAAAAAATGTGCCCCTTAAAAGTGCCTTCCCCCGCCGGCAGGGAACTCCTGGTTACACCACTGTAACCAAGTAGGATACCTTTTTAAACCTCAAGAGGTGCAAATTGGTTTAAATTGAAGGGTGTAGGATTAAGTTATAAAGCAAGTATCATTTTGCATACTACAGGAAACTGCTATAGGTTGCAATTTGCAAATTTATTTCTTAGTGTTGTATTTCTTTATTAAGGTTGACCCCTATTGAAACTAAGTCAGACTGTTACGGTGTTCCACTTCATGGCTGTGGAATTAAATGTGTTATTGAAAATCAGGAAATTATTATCAGTTTATAAGATGATGACGTGGATCCTAATCAAATGATTTGTTGAAAGTGTACACGTGACCAGGCATTTATTTTGCCTAACGCGTAATTGCGCGTAATTTGGGTAATGACCGGTCATTATCTAATGGTAATGACCGGTCATTATCAAAATCATGTTAGAAAACATCATTTTATAAAACAAATAAAACATAATCTTATAAAACAAATAAAACATAATCTTATAAGACAAATAATACACATCATTTTGTTCGGGCATTAGTAAAATTACCCACACTTGGTACCTTCAAAACAGTCCAAACACCCTCGGATATCGCCTCGGGCGTGTTAGACTGTTCCAAAGGTACCTCGTGTGGGTAGATCTTACTAATGCCCTCACTGATGTGTATTATTTGTATACTCCTCCTCGCTTATTCCTTGTTATCTCTTGCCCCCTTTCCCCTTCCTCTTTCATGCCTTTACCCCCATGTCACAATACAATAAACATCCCACCTATTCCGACTGGAGAAGTTCAAATGAGTAATTGAAAGGGATATCAGCCTCACCATGGTTTTTTTTCTAATCTCTACTTTTTTCTTCTAATCTCCCTCGGAGAGAAATTAAAGCCATCGGTCCCCTGGTTGCTTACTTACAATCATACATGCTTTCTTAGCAGTACGGTAAAACAAACCATCAAACCAAACCTATCTTGCCTTCTTCTCCTCTTTCTTTTTTTCCACTCGAAATTCTTCACAATGTCTCCATCTCTTCTGGCCATCTCCTTTCATCTTCTTATCTTCCCATATTTCATTTTCAATCCCTTCATCTTTTCTTCATCATAGCCCTCAGTCCTCAATCGTCTCTGCACCATGATTCTTCTTGAACTCTTCACGGTAGCTGGACGTATGGTCATCTATTTTCGTTATCCACATCAATTCGTAATCACGGAACCCCCTTGGCAATACCGATTCTTCTCAGTCTTTGTGGCAAGTGTTAAGTACCGGTACGGGCAATCCATATATAAACGGTTATTCGTCAAGCTGAAAACAAAAAAGTGTCTGTAAAGATGACGTCATCTACATTATTGTTATGGTTGTGCCACCTTTAATTTGATTTATAATATTTAATTTTTGTTTGAATCTTGTTTCTTTCATAGAATAACATATTTGTTTTTATTGAAGTTAAAACAAAATGCAGGCTGTTGTGTCAAAAGTATGTTGCCACTAAGACACCCGTTCGTCACCAGGTCGTTTGCGTCATTACCTGCACATGAATGGAATTCGTCCATACGCTAGTGAAGCAAAGCAGTGTAACTTTGCACTGTTTACTTTCCACACACTGATATGCGATTTCACTCCCATGTTGCGTCAAAGGCTGCGACAATCGCAGACGCAGTCTCACGTTAGAAAAATGACGCCTTGTGTGCAACTATTTTCGCTTTCCTTGAAGAGTCTGAATTAACCTTAAGAACCAAGCCCGGTTAGCTCAGTCGGTAGAGCATGGGACTCTTAATCCCAGGGTCGTGGGTTCGAGCCCCACATTGGGCGTACATTCGTTTTTATTGCACTGATAGTTATTATTAAAATCCGTAAGCTTTTTGAAAATTCTGTATTCTATTTTTTTCTTCTAACTTCAATCGAGATCGTTTTTCTATGCCTGATTATGATTTTCTTTTTCATTACTGTTTTTTTTTTCTTCAAAGTTACGCTGTCTAATTTGTTTTAAATTCTTGTTGCGTCTGTTTCTTTTGTGTACTCATATAGCTCTCAGACTAGTTTAATGCAAATGACAAAAGAATTTATTGCGTCCGACTATTTCGATGATAAAGATTATGAAAATTGAAAGGGAATCTAAAAAGGTCCAACTAGACAGATTCAGTCAGATAAACCTCATTTATCAAGCCCGGTTAGCTCAGTCGGTAGAGCATGGGACTCTTAATCCCAGGGTCGTGGGTTCGAGCCCCACATTGGGCGTACATTTTATTTATAAATTCAATCGAACGAAGAGTTTATATGTCCTTGGCTGTTTATTATTTTATTTCCATTATTTTGGTTATTTTTATGTAGCGCTATCTGATTTGTTTTATATTCTTGTTGCGTCTGTTTCTTTTGTGTATTCATATTTAGCTCTCAGACTAGTTTAATGCAAATGACAAGGGAATTTATTTGGTCTGACTATTTCGCTGATAAAGATGAAAATTGAAAGGGAATTTAAGAAGGTTCAACTAGATAAATTGAGTCAGTCATATAAAATTCATTCAATTAGCCCGGTTAGCTCAGTCGGTAGAGCATGGGAATCTTAATCCCAGGGTCGTGGGTTCGAGCCCCACTTTGGGCGTACATTGTTTTTATCGCACTAATGTTTTATGAAGATGTATTTTAATGATCTGCAAACCAACTAGCGTCATTAATTTGGTCAGATTAGCTTATCCACCAAGCCCGGTTAGCTCAGTCGGTAGAGCATGGGACTCTTAATCCCAGGGTCGTGGGTTCGAGCCCCACATTGGGCGCAATTTGTTTTTATTGCACTAATGTTTTATGAAGATGTATTTTAATGATCTGTAAACCAACTAGCGTCATTAATTTGGTCAGATTAGCTTATCCACCAAGCCCGGTTAGCTCAGTCGGTAGAGCATGGGACTCTTAATCCCAGGGTCGTGGGTTCGAGCCCCACATTGGGCGCACTTTGTTTTTATTGCACTCATGTTTTATGAAGATGTATTTTAATGATCTGCAAACCAACTAGCGTCATTAATTTGGTCAGATTAGCTTATCCACCAAGCCCGGTTAGCTCAGTCGGTAGAGCATGGGACTCTTAATCCCAGGGTCGTGGGTTCGAGCCCCACATTGGGCGTACATTTTATTCCTAAATTCAATCGAATAAAGAGTTCATATCTCCATGGCTGTTTATTTTTTTCTTTTCCATTATTTTTGTTGTTTTTTAAGTAGCGCCATCTGATTTTGATTGCAAGATTTGTATTTTATAATAAGATATATAAATACGTTAGAATTTAGAACTAAAAGGAGATAAAATTCACACTTATTTTAGTAATAAACCACATTATTTGAATATTGCTTCAGGGGTATATTTTATTAACTATCTTGTTACTTTGTGTTATGTAATGTATATCGACATGAATCATGTCATCTCTCTTCGCGTTTCTTAGGTTTCAGTTTATTGAAATGTAATGTTTTTTTTTTAAAATCCAGTTATTCATATGAAAATGTCATTTGTTTATATAAGAGCTCTTGCAAATATAAGAACACTGCTTTAACCAAAGTAGCCCGGTTAGCTCAGTCGGTAGAGCATGGGACTCTTAATCCCAGGGTCGTGGGTTCGAACCCCACATTGGGCGCACCGCTTTTGCTGCATTTAGTAGATTTGTCGAGTGATCGTTCTCTTAAAGTAGATATTAGGGACTTTTAGATTGAGTGGACGAGAACACGACGAACACCGACTGATCATGCGTGTCAACGTACTCAACTGCCCATGTTGACTACAATAAGCGAGTTCGTAATTAGGACTATAGCGCATGGGCAGATAAAGGTCATTCGTACCCAAATTGTAAAACCATTGGGGCGAATACTCGGATCGTGCTCATGAAAGTTATGTAATCAGTATTCATTTAAGCACCAACAGTACATTTATCTGATACACAGGTGGAAGTATTCTTCTCAAGAGATAAACAAAAGGCATTCATGGAGCACCTCCATCACTTTGGCAGTGATTATTCTAAAATGCACAAGTGGGACGTATCAATAGTGTAAAAGATCTGTGGATATTTGGGGATCATGCGTTCCAGAGCTATTTACGAACTCGCTTAAATTATACCCCATTCACAGTGGTTTTGAAATTTGTAGCGGCGTTGTAGCGGAGCGGCGACACCGCCATAACACCGCTACAAATGCATTCACAGTAGAAAAGTTATCCCGCTGCAGCAGCGGGATAAATATCATGTACCCATTCACGCTGCAGCGGGTGATTTTTATTACCTCCGTAACAAACACGTGCATGCATGGCTCATGACCCGCGAGTGACCCCGATATGACCGGAAATACTTCAGCGCGGGGTTTTCGTAAACATGTCAAGTTGCTTTTTGTATCCTCGATCATATTACTTTTTAAAAAACTAGCATTTTTATTGCTTCCAGTCAGAATGTTTTAATTTTTTGAAGTGTGAAATATTTTTATTTGGATAATTATAATATCTACATAATAATAAAATCAATTTGAATCCACTGGTTACTTTATTTCTATTTCACTTTATGTTCCCCATTGCTGGAGAACAGAGGTCAGTGATAGGTAAGTAAACAAATCACACGTGTTTGTCGCGGTGTTATAGCGGCGAGCCTTCACACTGAGTAAACACCGCGACAGCAGCGGGACTGTCCCGCTGCTGTAGCTAGGCGAACCTAGCGATAGTTTGTCGCGGCGTTATCGCGAGGCGGTGTTATCCCGCGATAGTTTATAACGGGTCCGAGCCTTCACACTGAAGACAACACCGCGACAGCAGCGGGACAGTCCCGCTGCTGTCGCGGTGTTTGAGGCCACTGTGAATGGGGTATTAGAAATCTTTTAGATTGCACTCGACGATATCACTATGAACATGACGGACAAAGAAAGCGGACAAAATATACAGTTCCTCAGGTAGACAAAGGAACATTCCTTCACTGCTATTATGTAAAAATGTGTAGAACAGGTGTCACATGCATATTCACCTGTTCTACACATTTTTACATAATAGCAGGGAAGGGATGTTCCTTTGTCTACATGAGGAACTGTATATTTTATACGCACGCGGCATACTAGTACCGTACTAGATTTAGGGAAATCAAGGTTGACGCATTCTCGATCGCCGACTGAGACGACGTTACGCATGCGCAGTGCCTTAAAATGACGTCACACGTTGCAGTCAAAGCTGTCGACGTGCAAATCTAAAAGTCCCTATTCATTGATTTTAAAAACTAACTTTATTTTCATTATTGCAAAGTTGAACTTTGATTCGACAAGGTTATCAAAATTCAATGCTTGGAAACATTTGAAGTAATGATTAAAATAAATTACAAAACGCTTAAATACAGCCCCGGCATAGCACCTGAAGAGCTCTCCGAACGCTGCTGAGATGTGTGAGATCACAGTATGGACATGACTTGCACAAGCAGACGATGTCCCATGACATCTCACACATTTCCAGTGCCTGTTTTTTCATCTTCTCTTGAGTTCTTTCTCTTACTTCACTACCGTCAGGCTAAATGTATAATCTATTGCCTCACTCTAAACCCCGCACATGGTTTTATTTTGATGACAAATGCAGCGATACAAAAATAAAGGAATTTGTCGCTTGTAAACAAAATAAGGCGCCATTGTATATTCAGCTGCACACTCCGGGGTATGTTCGGCGTTTCAAGAGGGAACAAATGCCGTCCTTAATATCATTCCGGGGGGTTTTCAATTTGAAAGTCTGGTTTCTTTGATTGTTAATTAACCCCTATCCTGTTTATTTACAAGCAAAAGATTTTAGTTATCAGAATCGGGTCATATCCCCTTTTGAATGGTTTGACATGCCATTACATTTATATACACTAAACTCATTATAATTTGAGAAATAATAGCTTTGCAATTATGTTCATTCTCTATGGGATGTCGTCTGCTTGGGCAGTGTTGGTCCATATAGTGACGTCATTAAAACATCGTTATTTTCTCGGCGAATCTCTTGTATATCCCAGCTGCTATGGAGGTGGTTGTATTTGTATTTTTATAAATCACCCGATATGTAGTTGACCTAAAACTTGTACGATGGCCATCTGTTAGCTTACCAGTTTCTAGTGATACATTAGATGACATATTTGTGATCTTCTTTAAATTTCACCTTTAATGACTTGGGTTTTTGTCCCCAATCCTATTTGATTTCTTCATCCAATCTCTCACTTGATGTCAGGGGATTGTTTGGAGAAGATCGTTTTGTGCAGTAACTATAGATTGTGTGACCGACTACAAAATTGCTTTAAGAAACATCTTGAAAATAACAACAGTTACATAGAATCACTTGCGGTGTACCTCAAGAATCCATATTTGGTCCATTCTTCTTCTTCTTCTTACACCCAATTCTATTCCTTAAAAAGTTACTTTTTATATAGATTGGGTGTTTCTTTTAATGAACATGCACACGTGGAAACTATAGTCATTGTCGTTGTTACCTATTCATTTTGTTGTTGTCAAAGGAAGGTGGACGCATTGCCACTGAATGCGTTATCATGCCATATTTTATCAGAGTGAAATTAATACATGTCTCATCTTCGACCTTTACCGCAAGCGTATAATTCTCTATCAAGCTAATTAGGAATTAGCTCCAAATTTAAAGGGCATTGTCCGCCGCTGCCTGAAACGAATGTATTGTTCCTTTTCTTTCTGCCCACCGACCTTGACTGTATCTTTCATTTTTTTAATCATGTTAGGGTGATTACAATTCACTACTCGGCCTCCAGGCTACCAGACTGTATAGAAAGATCTTTCATACATTTTATATATTGCATATAACTTTTTTTTTTTCAAACCTTTCTATTTGTTTGACAGTATATTATTTGTCGGTATAAATGCACCGTTACATCTTCCTTGTGACATTTCATTACATTTTGTGTTTAGATGTACGTTTTTGGTGTTTTTTAATCTTCTCATGAGCCACCAAACCCCACCTACACCAAGCCTGGTGAATGGGTTTTATAAATTGGTTTTGTTATCACTTCTAATCACATGCAATTAAAAAAATATGCATGTAATGCGAGAGACAAATTCATGGCACCATGTTCATCAACATTTGACAGCTAAAAAGTTCCCACTTTTGACAAAATGGCAAGACTTAAATCTGCTTGCCTTTGTCTCGCATAAATTGTGATGGCCAAATATTTTCCATCACAACCCAACGACGTCGGATGTGGCAGTGGGCATTTATTATTCACACTTTTAGCCTTCATCATAGTTACGTACAGCTCAACACATTATGTATGATATATTCAATACTGAAGTGTGAAGTTCTCCTCCCTGTTTCTTTGCTCGCTACGTTGTGTTAATTGTTTCTCTAATTAACGGAGATGACGTCGTTAAACGTATACTGTCAGAGAGGAATCATATATCTCTGTGCGTAGAATTGTGGGTGCGCGTGTGTGTCGGACATATTGAAAGTATCGGGATAAGATATGTTTTGTGTGTGTGCGTATGTGTGCGTGCGTGTGATCGTGTGCGTGTGTGTGTGTGGTTTTTTTGTGTGTAACTATGATCCCAAGTTATTAAGTTTCAAAGTACCTAAGTTCTATTTAGAAATGATCAAAGCATGGAAAGAGTTAAAAGGTTGTAGGAGTTTTCCAATTATTTTTAACAATAAATATTTTTAACAATAAATATTTCTTATTGAAAAAGAAAAGGATTTTTGATGAGGAGTTGTTTACACGCAATATAATTTCATTTCAAGATATTTTTGCTGAAAATGGCATGCGGGCAATATCTCATTTTCAACCTTTGAGGTTAAAAGGAAACAAAATTGTCGATGTATGGAATATCGGGGAAGCTATTTTGAGAAGCGGAAAAAATAATAACTGGAGTTTAGTGGATGTACAAAAAGAATGTACAAAATATACATGTTGATTATACAGGTGGTATCGCTTGCACGCAGCATTGTTAAAAATGTATGTGAAAGGTTTTATACAATATTGTTTTAAAAATACTAAACTGCAACGAAATTATGACTGTAATTATGACTGTACTGTAAATAAATGTTTAAACTGCGAGGATATCCCTATATTCCCCTTGATAAGCAAACAGGATATATATTTTTTTTAAATGTTTAGCTCTCCCTAAGCTATTTTATTGATTCAAACAAACATTTTTACAATTCAATGAAATTAAGTCACAGGGTATACTTGTGTGTTGTGTAAAATCAACGAGGTCGGTACAATCTCTTATTTAAGATCAGCTCTTAATTCCTCTACGCCATTTTGCTACATCCATTTATGTTTTTGTAATCACAACTTCGTTATTTTATCTCTCTCTTTCTTTCCTGCAGTCATATTCCTGCTCGTTGGAGGTAAAACCGTGCTGGATGGCGATCAGCAGACCTTCCTCCTGGCCGCCCGCCAGCTTGAAATGACGGCCGAGGACGGGCACGTTTTCATCGTCATCGAACCCTTCCCGGATCCCGGCTTTACGTCGCCCTGGCAACCCGTCCTCAGCCCCTACGCCAACGAGACGGTGGAGGGAGACGTCACAGCGGAGGAGGCTTTAAAAGAGGCTTATCGGGCCGTTTTGATGGTCACAATGAGGTAAGCGTTAAATGGCTTTGCCTGAAGAGAGTTCGCATCTATAGGGTATCGGGTTAGAAGAAGGTGAAGCTATAGATAATTGCGGGTCGCTCTCATGGATAAGGCACGCATTATCTACAGGAAGGTTGACTGACAATGCTTAAAGCATTATTGATCGAATGATCAATTCATATATGCAGCAACATTTTCTTCACATTTCTCTATCTATTTCATTCTAATTCTATCCGTCTGCACCTCAGAATAGTTTATTAGATCGATGGCGCATAACAAATGCTGTATTATTACTATTATTATTATTATTATTCCGTTTCTCTCTTTCCTTGCTTTATTTTCTGCTGTCTTATATATGTTTTGATTATTTTTATACATTTATGTCTTATCTGTCAGTCGTCAATGTCTCTTTTGACCTTTCCGGTGTGCACTATTCTATATACGTGTCGTATTAAGTTGTCAAATTATGGATTTATAATTGTATTCTTATTCTGCCACTTTTTGGTAATATATGTATAGATTTTATTTCTTCAAGTCAATATATTTACACGTTACACAAATTAATTTGTCATTATTTTGAGGGATCCACATATTACAAGCTCTGCTTTTCAGTGGATCCCTCCATGTCCACAGGTTTATCTTTACAAAACTTAAAAAAAAACATTATACTGGATATTTATGTATACTTTCATTTTCATAACTTTTAACCATGCAAAATGTATATTATTGAATATTGAACTGTTTATCTGATTTCTTGTCAAATTACTGTTGGAAATGAAAAATAAAACTTATAAAACTGAACTGAAATTGTAGATATTATAATAACGCTCAATGGCAAAATGGCTTTCATTTCTGTCATACCCTTGTGTTACGGGGCCCTGGCAAAAATGAAGATCTGGGCCCTGTTTCATAAATCTTGTTATCAATGACAAGTTACAATGAACTGTTACAAGCTACAGAAATAGTATCATTTTGAATTATGCACCTTTTACAATCTACAAATTCAGGTTTGATTTTGTTGGTAACGAAGCGAGAAGGAAAATAACGAAAAAGAAACTCTTAAATATTCTGTTTTTTATTTGGTAAAATATTGTTTACAAATGGAAGAGCATTCAAATAGAATTTAAAAAAAGGGAAAAAAAAGTATACAGAGATGAAAACTAATAATTGGAATAAAATAATAAGTATGTATTTATGAAATGAAGAAATAAAGAAGGCCGGAAATAGTTATTTATACAAAATAAAGGAAACAGACAGTCTTGAAGCATGGAGCGCTATAAGAATGTGATCGCAAATTACTAGTCACAATGCTATCGAGTACACATTTTGCCCATTCTTCCCCTACGATGACGATTGTATGGAATTTAAGAAGAACTCCTCTAAATTGGAAATTAATGCTCCTCGAGGGGATTCGCAAAATGGCGTATCAATAAGAACTCTAAATATATCTCCGATTCTGGAGAATTTGAGTCCTTCCATTAGCAATGTTCGATTTAAGTCTCACTTTAATAGCTAGAGGCGTTTCTACAACTCATTAGAAAGTAAGAATGGCAATCCAAAAGGAATTGCTGATGGATCTTGAGTTTTGGGATACAAATATGTCAGAAATAACGAAAAGCAGAGTCTGTGGAATTAGGGAAGTACAAAAGGAATGGTTGGGAGTGGGGGCATCGCATCCCATTGCAAATTCGATTTTTAAAGCATATTGAAAATAGGTGATGATTATTTTGTTATTTCCCTCTCGCTCTCATCTCATCTCTCCTTTTCTCTCTCTTATCCCATCCTCGCTTTCCCAAAATTCTTTTGCTAATCTATTTTTCCTTCTTACCTTATCATTCAAAAAAGATTATCTTAACATCCTCACATCGCCACTCTCTCTCCCTCGCTCCATCCCTCCCATCTACACTCCCTCTCTCTCTCTCTCTCTCTCTCTCTCTCTCTTTCTCTCTCTCTCTCTCTCTCTCTTCACCTTTAAATAAATATAATAATGTTTATGTATCTTCCATTTCACGATGTATTTTTACGTCTGTATGTGCGATCTCCCGACCCCCCCCCCCCCTCTCTCTCTCTCTCTCTGTTCTCATTACTTTGTATCTCTCTAACTTCCACCTTAAGCTCTGTCTTGATCACAATTACCCCCGCCTCTCTCTCTCTCTCTCTCTCTCTCTCTCTATCTAATCATTTATTCATCTTTGTTCCCTCCTCCAGTCTGCCTGATGACGGTCGGCTCGATGACCTCATGAGTGACGTCACAGATATCATGATGCAACCTCCTTACAACGTGGAATTTCCAAAGGTCAGTGCACTATTACCTCTCCCTCAAATCATGAAACAAAGTAAACTTACTAAAGATTTTTTCAGACGAAACACGAAGAGGTAACTATTTCCACGTGTTTTTTTTTAAAGCTACAATAAACATTTGTCAAGAGGTATACCCTTTTCAATACTTTTTTTTTTTTACTAATAAAACTTTTAAAAAGGAATTAAAGCAGCCATGTAAAGTGTAATTCATTTGCTTGATAACTCGATGCAGACGATGCCGAAATCAAATTTGGGGACTTTTAATGAGTTTTCGAGACGGGAAAACGGGTCGAAATTTACTAAGCATGTTAGCAGTCTCTAAAGGAAAATTTCCAATAAGATTATTTCCCCTGTTGTATGTAGAGATGACTTGCGTAGATAAATTATGTTACACGTCTAAACGTATTCTATTTGACAATGGATTGGGTCTCTCTTTCTCACTGAACTCCGTGAACTTTGTGCGGCAACAGCGGAATGGAAATTAGTGACCAAGAGTTTTGTATAACTAAATGCTTTGAATTTCTTGTGTCTGTTCCATCCGAGTTAAAGCGATGACAATTGTCTAACATTTGATAATTGGAATTAAAACCAAATAACGGGTCAATTTTTTAGAAATTACCCCCAAATTAGGAGTTGTATACGTTTAGAGTCTATTCGATTTAGATGTAATTTACTTCGTTTCCCCTAATACGTTTGGCGAAATTCTGAACTGTACGACATTTAGTTGTATTCCTGCGCTTAAGAGGCTTATTAGTACAGCTTATATTCCCATTATACTTCTCTCTCTCTCTCTCTCTCTCTCTCTCTCTGTCTCTCTACTTTATTAAAACTCTCCCACCTCTTTCTATACATTATGCTATTCCAATCTCACTCGTCGATTCTCGTATTCTTTCATCTCTTCGCCTCTATCACTAGCTATCACTGCCTTGTTCTCCACATCCCTTATTATCCTCTGCCTTTGAATGTGTCTACATCTTATTATCCAATACATCTACCCCCTCGTTCTCCCTCAGCTATTGTCGATCATCCATTATCAGCGTTGATCAATTAGGATAATTACCCTCGGAATACTGGCATGCTAGACTTTCCTAACAGATATTGCTTAATACAGGACAATACAACGGAAGAATGAAATACACAAAACATTGCTAATTGATGTTTTACACTTCTACTTTGACTAACATGCGCAGTGTTTTCAATGATGCTGCCTTGTTCTCCACATATCCTCTGTCTTTGAATGTGTCTACATCTTTTTATCCAATGTATCTACCCCCCCCCCCCCCCCTCTCGTTCTCCATCAGCTATTGTCGATCATCCATTATCAGCGTTGATCAATTAGGATAATTACCCTCGGAATACTGGCATGCTAGACTTTCCTAACAGATATTCCTTACAGGACAATACAACGGAAGAATGAAATACACAGAACATTGCTAATTGATGTTTTACACTTCTACTTTGACTAACATGCGCAGTGTTTTCAATGATTCTGCCTACTCCATCTTCGCGATAATAACTTAATAAATGTATTATATTTTTTGTCGATGAAGCCTCGAGCTTCCCGACTAGCGTTCATTATTTTAATGCTTCTCTTTATTTGAGCTGTAATCTATGGAAATTAACTCAATGCATTATAATTTTAATTCTGTAAATGCGATTTTGGAAAGCAGGGCACACTCGCGAAGTTCACTATCAAAAAGTTGCTTGACCTGCTCAATTGCTGTAATTACGTAATTAGTTTGAAGTATTCGATTTCAGAAGAAATCGGCATTCACTTATTTTTTTGTAGAATGTACATTACTTCATTTTAATATACATGGTGTAATTCGAAATGTTAACAATCCAGTGTGAGATATACTTCAGTGTGAGATATACTTTGGTGAAACATATATCCACTTTTTTATATTTGTTTATATTGCGTTATCACCGAGATCAAACCATGTTAAACCTTCTTGGAACCAAGTGAAAGAAAACGAAAAAAAAAAACCAACATCAAACATTGCAACATGTTTCACAAGACACTATACAAAACGATAATACGGTGTATTAGCCGAAATAGAGCTTAGCCAATTCTTGTATTAAATGGCATGTAAATACATCTATTATAATTATAATCATTATCAATATCATTATTGGAGGAATGTGAATCATAAGGGTTTTGACCCGAGTCCCGCGTATAATTCATACCTATTTTTTTTTTTTTTATTCTTAATATTTTATTTTGAATTAGACTAAATACACACTTACAAAAAAAAAATATATAGATCTATATATATTTCTAAACATATTATCATATATACAGAATTAAAATTAAGAGTTTTTCTTTTATTAAATTCCATTAATGAACCTTCATGAATATAATATTTCCAGTGAGAATGTGAGATATATATATTTTTTTAATGAGAATATTTATTCTGTTCTTTTTAGCCATCGATCATGTCTGCCTATCTCTACGATGCTATCCAGCTTTACGCGCATGCTGTCAACGTTTCCTTGGCAACGGAAGCTCCTCCTCTCGATGGCGCGGTACTGGGGAGACTGATGCAAGGGAACGTCTCGTTTGAAGGTTAGTGTTCCTTCAGAAAAGTACATCAACATCGTGTACTTCAATTGATATTTTATTCAGCTCGTTTGAAAAGAAAAGAATATACTCTCACTTAAACTGGGACTACACTACTTGTAGCTACTTGCGCCCTCTATACAGCCAACAATGCCTAAGCGGTACCCGTTGGTTCCCCCGTGATCCCCTTTTTCTTATGTTAATTGGGAGCTGACTTGATGAGATATAACAACCTGCCAGTGACCACGCAGGGAGGTCTAATCTCTCGTGGCCAAACTAGTGCAGAAAGGTTTTAAAAGAATATGCGGGGGTATTTATTCAAATAGATGTATGCAGGTGTAATGAATTTTTTTCACACTCAAACAAATACACACTCTCCTTTAAACATTGCAAGGAATATATATTTTCAATGAAAAGAATATCCTCACTGATAAAAATATATATTTTCACTTAAAAGAATTATGATCAACTGAATCATATATATATTTCTCACTGAAAAGAATTTATATTCTCATTAAAAATATATTTATACATTCTCCCTGGAGATATTATATTCTCACCGAAATGGGGGAGGTTGAATAAAGGGAATGTCTCGTTTCAAGGTTGGTGTCCGTTCAGAAAATTACTTCGCCATTTTTCACTTCAATTGATTTTTAATCAATTCATTTGAAAGAGAGTACGAGTCATGTTTATATAATCACTTTAAAAAAATATATATTATCACTTATAATGATATTGATGTTCTCACTGCAAAGAATATATATCTCTAAAGCAAAGAATATATTGTTATCATTGATACAAAATAATATATAATCTCACAAAACAAATTTGTATTCAAACTGGATATAATATATATTTTCCTTTAAAAGTACACACGTAGTCAGAGTATTTGAACAAAAGGGCATGTGAATATACCGTTTTCCATCATATAAGTACATCGATAATTATCTCAAACGGAAAACGAAATATGTCTGGGTTAGACATGCAATGTAGATCTATTTCGTCTATCTAGGCTTTAAACTTACGGATGATTTCATAGATACATGAATTCTGAGCCCCTCCCCCTTTTTTTTCTTCCAGGAATGACTGGCACGGTGATCATTGACGAGTTCGGCAGTCGAATTTCCGATTTCGATATCCTGGACTTACGGGTAAGTTATTGTCTAGTCGGGATTCATGATGCCCCTGTCACACCGGTGAATAGGTAGCAGACAGAACAAAGCAAGACCGAACAAAACAACAATTAAAAAACTGCGAATGACTATGTTACCGATCGGTTTGGCAGAGTGAATGAGGTGTGACCGAACTAACTCATACATTTTTATTCATATTATCATAATTGTTATTAATCTCAATGTCCACCAAGTGATTATTTTTTAAATTGTAATTATTTAATGATGCTTACGCCATTCTAATGAATAAAATGTCGAATGCATTGTTTCATTAAAATCATCTTGTTACGAAAAAAAAAATCAGACCACATGTGAGCTATATTTTCGTTAAAAAAAAAAAAATCACTGGCAACGAACAACAAAGAAATTATATTTTTTTGTTTTGTGCCATTTCGGTTTCTATAGTATGATAGTGACTGCGACTTAGTTATCTTTAAATCCCCACTGTACTATTTATAGCTACTTGCGCCCACTATACAATGCCTAATCGGTGACCATTGGTCCCCCATGGTCCCCTTTTTCTCATGTCAATTGAGAGCTGATCTGAAGAGATAACCACCTGTCAGTGACCATCCAGGGAGATCTAATCCTTCCTGGTCAAACTAGTGCAGATGTGCTTTAAACCCTGATCTCCACTTCCATGTTTGCAGGAAAACACCCAATTCGAGGTAGTAGGCAATATGAGTATGATGAGCCGGATGTCGTTCGCTGGTACCATCCACAGCGCCATCGATTGGCCTGGAGTGACGCAGCCCCTCGATGCGCCAGACTGCGGCTTTGACGGAGAGCAGTGCTTCGGTGAGAAATGCATTTATCATGTTCATGCCCTTTGCACAAATTGCGTCATTTCGCTTGCGCTATTACCTGCGCTAATAAACATTTGAAGACTATAGTAGCCCATGCGCCAATTATTCAACGCCACTGATCATGTAGAATCCACGTTTGTGTATGGTGCGTCGATGCCTGAACCAGTCGCTTACGCAGACCTGCGTCAGTTATTAGGCCCATTCACACACAAGTTATGTGGAATTTTAACGCGATTCAAAGCTCACATTGCAGGGCCCTTAGTAAAAACAGCACTGATGCTGATGAGGCTTCTCTGGGTAAACAACATTATTATAATTAGTATTGTTATTATTTTTTTTATTTTTATTATTAGTAGTAATCTTATTATTATTATCATTATTTGTTATGTTGTTTTCTCCTTTTGCATATGGATTCATATCTTTACAGCACGCGGCATCATCGCCGCTATCGTAGTGGCCGTCATTGTGACAGTCGGTATCATCATCCTCGTTCCCGTTGCAAGGTAAGTGTAAACACATCCATTAAAGGGATCCGGTAACTTTGTCTCAGATTCTGAAACAAAATTCTGGATTTAGCTCATGCTGCAATGATAATTATAAACCTTTAGGACAGTCAGGAACCCCATGACTTTTACAAGCCGATCGCCTGTCTGATTATCAAGATATTTATGATTGGAATTACAAATTTTGACAAAGTCGGTTGGCAAACGGTTTTCATAACACTACAGCCTATTGGGGAAAGCAAGTATGGTAAAATCGGTCACTCAAAGGTTTATTTACTTTTTTGAGGCACTTTTGATCATTTTGAAGTGCAATTTTTTTAGGGCTTGAATATTACTCCCTATCACAGACATTGAAAACACGTAGGGCCGTGTATCTCAGATTTAACATTGTTAAACGATCCTTATAATAAATTATATCCCAACAACCTTATTCTGATTAAAACAAACTTACATAGTCAAAGAGAAAGAAGGAAGAGGAGTAGGGGACGAGAGGAGAGAAAGAAGGATGAGAAGGAAGGGAAGATAAGGAGGAGGAGGAGCGGAGGATGGGAAGTATAGAAGACGGAGAATGAAGAAAGGGAGGGGGAAAAGAGTGAGGAAGAGCGAAAGGAGGATGGAAAGTAGGCTCAGGAGATTGAGTTGGAGAGGATAATATGTATGGAGAAAGAGAATGTGCAGGAGAATCAGGAGGAGGTGGGGAGGAAGATGGGATGAGGAAGCGATGAAGGAGATGAGAAGAGGAGGATAATAAGTTGGGGGAAATAGAGGGGGAGAATTAGTTTAAGAAGAGGAAAGGGGAGGGTATGAGGAATTAGGAGTTGCAGAAAAAGAGTAAAGGAAGAACGCAGAAGATGGGAAGGGGAGGGGAGGGGAGGGGAGGGGAGCATGGGGAGGAGGAGCAGAAGGAGGAAGAGGAGAATGAAAAGATGAACCCCCCCCCCCCAAGTGCATAAAGAAACGGCAACATGGAAATGACAAGTCATCATCTTAAGTATAATTTTTGTTTATAATCTTATTTTGTTCTTTCACTTGCCTTGTCCTGAAAAAAGTTAAAAATACATCATCTCCAAGTATAAATAACGAGCCAATAAACAAAAATGTTGTAGTCAGCTGACATTAAGTGAAAATGTTGAATATTTCGGGTCCCTTTAATGGGGGGGGGGGGGGGGTCTCCTAGTTACCGCTCTCCTTCTCGTCCTGCCTGTAGCCAATGTCACGTACCCACATTGTTCGACCTTCTTTCTTTTTTCTTTTTTGTTCCCCATCAGACTGAAGTATGCTAAGTTCATCAAGGGTTCGGATTGGGTAATCGAACGCTCAGAAATCATTTTTATTCCTACGCGAGACAGTGGTGGGGTAAGTACTCAACCTAAATGTAAACACGATCCATCGCACAGACTTTCGAGAAATCATCCCAAAGGCAGCTCCAATAGCCAATATTATATGCATTAGCAATCATGTTTGTATTACGTAATACGTAAATGTAATGTTCGCATTATCTTTTATTAGTGTAAAATACCAAAGCTTTGTATTTAATCACAGAACATATTTACCCTAGATGTAGAATAGCTTGTAGCTTAAGTATGTATTGAATAGTTATTCATATTTATTAATTACATTCTCATTCATTGCTGTGATACTTTTGTGTGTTAGTGGTACCAGACACGATTAGCATTAAATGCTTTTTTCTGGTCCCATTTATCCTTTCAATGTTAACCATTCACATTAATTTGATTGATTGTTATATTGATGTACTTTTGTTTGGATAATAAACTTTTTTTTTTAAAGGGAGAAATCGTTTTATACATGTGTCTGTCAAACAGAGGTGATAAATAAAAAAATTGAGAAAAAGAATTAATATTGAGTGTTTATTACACCCTAAGTGAATATAAAGCAATGTGAAATAAAAAAAGCGTTGAAATGTCATGAAAGCTGAGAAGTGAAGAGGTAGAAAACACAAGTTCGCTTCGCAAAATTCTTTGCGTTTTCTATTTATCTTTCCCTTTAGAATTGCAACGTAACAGCATTAATTTTAACCATACGACTTTGTCGTCAATTACATGCAGTCATCCTGCAAATTGCTAAATTGTCATACTTCTTCACATGTCACTTACATCATGTGTTTTGGCGGGAAATGAGAAACAAAACCGCGCGAAAAAACAAGGAAGGGAGAGAGAATATCGCTTGTATCCTGATGTGAGGCGAATATTAGTTGAGACGATATTTGCACTACACGAGTCAACGCACCATTAGGCAGGGAAAGTGTTGGCAAATCAAGATACTTGTCACATATCACATGTCGCGACAGCCATTCCTGTTAACACTAATAGGCTTTAATTTGCCCAGTTTCATGCTCCGTTAGACACGCGCATCCACCTCGCCATGATACGGTGCTCGTCAGCGACGATGTGGCGATTAATAATCTGACCCCTTGATGGATACGAGCCACGGGTTTTGTGGAAACCGATGAACTTGCTCTCTTTGTGATGGAATTAAAGATTTGTTTCATGTAATACTTTTAGTGAATATTGAATATTTTATAACTTCTCCGCGTCTCCCGTAGCCCCTTTTCTATCATATTTGGCTTTTAAATTAATCATTGAATTGATATATCCATGACAACTTCTCTAATTAGGAGAACCTAAGTGTATTTTGGGGAAAAAATATTAACTGATAAGTCGTATAGCAGAAAGAGAGAGAGAGAGAGAGAGTGGGGGGGGGGGATTATAAACATTCAAAAACATATACTTTCCTCTTCGTGAAATAGGTTCATTATTTTTATTGAGAATTTATGTCTTCTATTAAAACCTTTATCTCAATAAGACGTTTTTACTTCTTTCTCGGTCTTCAAGAATATATTTGTATTCTTAACAAAATAAAAAGTTAAATTATAAAATGACGAAAATATAGATGTGCAGTTGCAGAGGATAAAGAAAATGGTTGCGGCTTTCGCAAACATGAGAATTATAATTTTGAGGTTATGAGGCAAAATAATTTTAAGTTAAGAGGACTTATTGGATAGTGAATAGAAAGAAAAAGCAACGTTTTCATATACTCAAAAGAAGGGGCAGAAATAGCCTCGTCAAATAAAGAGAACTTTCTTTAGTATCGCGGTAATCCTTTAATCCGTCTCCGTTCGCGATATCTGAATGATATATTACTGTAAATGTAGTATTGGTTCATTACTTTAGTTTCCATTTTGTGGAGCTGACCTTTACATAGCGTGAACAAAAATGATGTTTGCAAATCTTCATTGAAAGGACACAGTGGCGAAGCTATGGGGCATGAGGTCATGCACCCCTCCCCTCTCCCCATTTAATGGGGATATATGGGGGAGAAAAGGGGTCGAAGGTGGGAGAAAGGGTTTAAAGAACGGGGAATGAAGATGATAGGATCTCCTCCCCCTTGTCAATTCACATTTCATCATCGAGTCAAACCTGAGACCCCCTACCCCCCCCCCCCCATGATGCAAGTCCCCCCCCCCCCCCCCCCCCCTAAGTGGCAGGACCAAGGATACGCGAATGCAAGGAGATACGCACTCAAAATGTTAGTCCTTGAATGCTCCTTTTAGAAACGAAGGCACAGAAAGGCATAATATTAGAAGAAAAAAGGAAAGCGAATTTAGGATCAGGCAATATAAATGAAAAAAGTACTGGCATTGAAGATAATATTGCACGCTTTCGCATTGATCTAGTTTCCCAGTATGGAAAGGCGGGGGAGGGCAGTTAAGACTATCAAGAGATATTGATACGATTATCATCCAAAGGGCGACTGTCCTTTAATTTCTAACCTGCGTTTGATGACTCGGATTGAGGCACGATGATTTAATGCATTGCGTCCTGAGGAAAACTCATCCCCTTAAATGTCCCTATATAATACCGAAGAAAAGCAGAGAGAATGGTATATGGTCAAGCAAATTTTGGTGGGCCATCAAATTTAGCTGCGTACAGTTCTTGAATCTGAATGCAAGTTAATTCCACCAAGTCGGTTAGCGAATTATGACGCAGTGCACAACGTTTCTAGCACTCCCACAAACATCCAAGTTAAACAGAAATGAAAAGTTTTCCTTACAACTGTCGACAGTAATACTAGATCTTTATTTCAAGTTTACGCTTGAAATGACGAGAAGAGAGTTAGGGGTACGACAATGCATGCTAGCGGTATATTCATATCTTACCCCGATCATATACCCTTCAAAGGCTTAAGCGTAAATTCATCGCCGGGTGAAACTGAAAATAAACAGAAAGGCAAGATATGCGACTGAGCCGAGAGCAATTTGTAGGCACATTCTGACGTGAGAAAATCATACGAAACTCGAATGGAAAAACGTTCCCTTAAAGTATCGTTGTATAGCGACAGGAACATCGTGTAAAGAAACGTCGCATAAAACATTCATGAAGACGCCATTTAATGGTATATTGTTGTGCGTCTGTTATTGGCCAATTTTCAGTGTGTGCTCGCGCTAAGCCCCGCCCAGTTATTAAGGAATGCAATCTGCGACGTTTAGACGAGAAAGGCACCAAGATTTCGTTCGAAACAATGCAGAAACATGCGTTGCGCTGTTCGATATTTCGTTATACAAAACGATGCGTTTCGTTGCATGCGATGTTCAAGCTATAGAGACAAATTACTATTAAATCGTATAGCAATACTGGTTTCGGTAGTCTAAACGGGGGGTTATTTTGCGACCTCTTAGCGTATATAAGGAGGCCAAAAACACTGGCGGTATTACGAGCGACTTGAGCGGCCCTCGCTAATTTCAAATCGAGGATTTAGAGCCACTTTTGCCTGGAAGACCACCGGGAAGCGAACCATGCAGCTAGAATAAATGGCACAGGGGGGAAGGGGGGGGGGGGTCTAGATCACAAAGGAACTGTATCCCTTTATTATTTTTCTTGATTTTGTTTTCCTTTTTAAAAATAAATCTATTGACGCACGCAGTCTTTCTAATAAACCGTAGTTTACTCAGCCCGACCTAAGTCTATAAAAACATTAGCTAATTGAAATTGATCACTTCACGCACCAAGAATTGAATAATTTATGTATTGTGACGTTCTGAGTAAAGGGGGGGGGGTCTAGATCACAAAGGAACTGTATCCCTTTATTATTTTTCTTGATTTTGTTTTCCTTCTTAAAAATAAATCTATTGACGCACGCAGTCTTTCTAATAAACCGTAGTTTACTCAGCCCGACTTAAGTCTATAAAAACATTAGCTAATTGAAATTGATCACTTCACGCACCGAGAATTGAATAATTTATGTATTGTGACGTTCTGAGTACAAGGGGGGGGGGGTCTAGATCACAAAGGAACTGTGTCCCTTTATTATTTTTCTTGATTTTGTTTTCCTTCTTAAAAATAAATCTATTGACGCACGCAGTCTTTCTAATAAACCGTATAGTTTACTCAGCCCGACTTAAGTCTATAAAAAACATTAGCTCATTGAAATTGATCACTTCACACACCGACAATTGAATAATTTATGTATTGTGACGTTCTGAGTAAAAGCGTCCTCATTTGGTATTAAAGTAAATTAAAGACTCCAGTGATAAGGCGAAAAGATGTTTGAAAAGAGGGGTAGAGAGATTTGATGGAGGGAGAGATCCAGGAGAGAGAGAGAGAGACAGAGAGAGAGAGACAGAGAGAGAGAGAGAGGGAGAGACAGACAGACAGACAGACAGACAGAGAGAGAGAGAGAGAGAGAGAGAGAGAGAATGTGGAGAAAAAGAGAGCAATACTTTTGTAGGAAAATGCCTCCTCATTATTTACAATCTCACGGGATATGTTATGATGTATTTTGGATCTCTTTGTATAGGTATAACGCCCTACCTTATACATAATAATTTCTCGGAAATATTATCGCTAGTGATATATTTAGCTTAATAATTTCTGTTTGACTAAATTGATCGCAGAGAAATCGTATCCTCCCAGCTCAATCAAAATGTATTTTAATTAAAATCTTATTTTAGACGACAACCGACGGTAGATTAAAGCGCATTATTCAAACGCTGCCTCGTCGAACATGCTATGATTCTGATGCTATGCCTGCCATAATACTGACTGTCTTACTGGAACAACACTGCTTTGGATAATGACTATTTTGACCCGGTGATGCTGGATCTAAAATGAATTCACCGACGCGTGAATAAGTCCTAAATATAGAAATGCCGAATTAAAAGTTAAAGATTGGATTCATTCGAGAAGCCAATATTATTACAGGGATCGCAACAATATTGTCATTCTATTGACCTCTTTTCCTATCCATTATTTATCATACATTATTCTTGGCTGACCGAGGCAAATGAAAATATTTTCTTTTCCATCAAACTCCAGGCCTTCCCGTCCAATTACCGCCTTCAGAATATGTCGAACGCGATGAGCAAGCAATCACTACTGTCTACGGTATCTGTGAAGGGTAAGGACGCCAACAAGAAAGCAAAAAACTTTGCCTTCGCAACCTACAACTCGCACACTGTGGTGCTGCGTAAAGTAGAGGTGCATGATTTCAATTTGACCAAAGCCATCAAGAGAGAATTGAAAGAGGTAAGTTGTGCTACAAGAACACCCCAGGGGTCTCAGTCAAAAAAAAATTGTTTAAAGAAAGGACTTATGATATTTAGCCTACATTGTGAATTTAACACCACAAGTGCAATTTGATTTATTTCACATCGTCAACAACTTAAAATGGTTATCCCTATCGCACTTCAAAATGCTTAAAGGGTATTTCACAATACTTGTTTAGGAGTATACTTCTTTTGTAAATACCCGTCTAGGGAGTGAATTCGGGGGAAAAAACACGCGAAGTCCTCATTTAGGGTGTATTTTGGCTTCAGAAGAAATCCTCGTTTAGGGGGTGTCTGGAAAACCTGTGGTCACGCATGCTTACAGTATTTCTACAGGACTAAGAACCTCGGGGAACACAAGTAACATGAATTCTAAGGCAGTATTTCATTGCACAAAAATTTATTTGCTGCTCACATACCATTTCAATGTTAGTGGTTTACCCTTAGTTTCTGCTTAATTTACGTCAAATGAAGACAAAAAATTGAACAGAAGTCTTCTGTGCTTGATTTGAATTGTTAGCAGGGAAAACAATATTCCCCCGTGATGCGTCTGTGGTTTTAGTTATTCTTTTAGAGTTGCAGTGTTGCATGGATATATTATTTTGCTTCCCGTATTTTCTAGTTTTCCTTGAATTCGAAGAAAGTAAAATAACCGCTACTTTCTCTCTCTTTTATGTTCTCTCTCTCTCTCTGGTTATCTAACCCTTTTCTAAACCCCCATTTTCTTCTTTTATTTCCCATTCTCTAATTCATTTCAATTTTCCCCGTTTTCTCATCCCTGCTCTTATCTTCCCTTTCCATTATTCTTTCTATCCCATTCTTTCCGTCCTTCCCACTCCCTTTCTTTCTTCGTTGTTTCTTTACCCTTTCACCCCCCCCCCCTCTCAATCGCTATCTCCTTCTGTCCTACCATTCCCTCTTCCCCTTTCTCTCTTCTTTCCTCATCGCATCCCCCTCCACCTCCTCTGCTCCTCATCTATATTCCCTTTTTCCTTTCCTCATCCTTCTCTCTCCCCCCCCCCCCCCCCCTCTTCTCCCCCTCTCCCTCCCTCTCTCTTCTCCTCACACCCTCTCTAGATGCGGTGGCTTGTTCACGATAACATCAACCGGTTCCTAGGCCTATGTTTTCCGTCGACCAGCGGTGATATGTTCTACCACGTTAGCGAGTTCAGTCCGAAGGGCAGTTTAAAGAGTATCTTAGCTAACGACGACGTCAATCTCGATCTCAGCTTCAAGGCCTCATTCATCCGCGATCTCGCCAGGGTAAAAATAATAATTATGATGTGAAGAACTTGTTTTAAATCTTGATAATGTTGATGGGGGCAATTCAATGCCTTCCCCGTCGGTAGCACTAAATCCAGTGAAGAATTAAAGTGTTGAACTATCCCGACTATATGTTGGATTGAAAGTGACTTTGCATTTGTTTCTTCCAAAAACAATATCAGGTCACCTGATGCTACTCAATCAAACAATATTATAAAAGCATAACATTAATGTCAAATTTAACAAGTGAAAGTTCACGTACGTAATGAAAAAAAAAACATCTTAAAGGCATCGTTTAACAATGTTAAATCTGAGATGCATGGTCCTACGTGTTTTCAGTGTCTGTGACACTAGTGTAAGATCGGAGCCCTAAGAAAATTGCGCTTCAAAATGATCATGAAGTGCCTCAAAAAAGTAAAAATCTTTGAGCGACCGGTTTTACCACACTCCTTTTTTTCCCAATAGACGGTAGTGTTATAAAAACCCGGCGTTAGGAAAACGAAAAATGAAATTTCGATTTCCAAACATTAATATCTTGATAATCAGACAGGTGATCGGCTTTTAAAAGTCATGGGATTCCTGACTGCCCCAAAGGTGTATAATTATGATTGCAGCATGAGCTAATTAAATCCAGGATTTTTGTTTCAGAAACTGAGGCAATGTTACCTAATCACTTTAATTTTTTTGTGAAAACCTTGTTTTATTCAGGGGATGCAGTTCATCCACGCCTCTGAGATTAAGAACCACGGTGTGCTCTCCTCCAGCACGTGTTATGTTGACAGTCGATGGGTCCTCAAGATATCTGGATTCGGTCTCCTGTCCTTCAACATTCTTAAAGAAGACGTTATGAAACAAAAAGATCCCGAAGTCAAATTTTCAAGTGAGTATAACAATTTGACCACAAATCTAAAACATGTGTAGAATAACTTGTTAAGAATAGGAATTTTTGAAATAGTGCGATTTTCATTCACTACCGTCACTTCGTGAAAATAGGGACGAATTTAAGGTGTGTCCCTAGCTATGCATTGTGTATGCTTAGTTTCTCATTGCATGAACAAAATGCAAGTGTTTTCAAAAGTAATTATGACAAAAAAAAATTAAATACAAAAAAGAGACGAGGAACAAGGAGCATAAATAGTGGACATAGAGAAAGAGAGAGAGAGAGAGAGAGAGAGAGAGAGAGTGAATGAGGCAGACAGTCAGACACATAGACAGTAGGGCAGGCAGACAGGGATAAAGAGATATCCATTGAAAGTTTAAAATGTTTGCCCGGTTTGAAATATGATAAATATGATCTATAATGATAGCCTGAGTGTTCAGACACCAAAAATCGTATCAAGAAACATCAGAATATCGTTTATAGAAGATAATTATATCCATGACGCTGTGATTAGTTTTCCTTGTTTGATTAAAAAACGAATTCATTTGTACTACTAAACCACTTGACAGCTTTCTAAATAGTAAGATGGTTCAAAAAAAGAAATAATAAGTGAATATTCATTATGCAAGAAATGAAATTTACAGATATTTAAAAATAAAAAAAATAGAATTAAGCAAATTATCCAAAATTCATCGAAAATCCTACGTAATTGTTAGTTCTTTGCGACTCAAATGATATTAAACATTCATTTATTGTAAATTTGTTTTAACTGATTATCAACCATAACGCTGCTTTATTTCATGTTTGGAAATGAAAATAGATGAAATTTAATTAAATGAAGTTTACCGCCAATGTTACGTGCGTCTGACGAACAAGCACAAATTATGCAAATTAAATATTAACACGATCAACGATCACATTTCCGCTTGAAATATTTCCAATAAAAAGATTTTGTAGGTAAATGTATAGACAATGCACTATCTTCAACGTGCACTTTAGAATGCTAAATAGTAGATGTTGCCGATACACAAGCAGTCGTTTAGAATATTGAAGAAATTATGAAACTCATCAAATGTTATAATGCCAAATGGCATTCTAGCTTTCACTGCTTAATGTTAAATGTTGATGATTTTTTTTTTATAAAGACATGATGCACTATAAATTAAGAAATACGTGTACAGGAATAATCATTACAGCTCATTTAAGAACTATGGAGGAAATTTGATTAAGATCATGTACAAGGGAGTCCATCATCCGACCCACTTTCTTATCAGATATGGATTTTTCTGTAGGATTTCATTTGCATAGAAACGAGTTCGTTGCATAAGCAATTAAAGTGGAAATCTATACAATCATTTCTATATTTTGCTCGTGCATTGCCATTAATGATTAATTTCTTTTCCTGATGTTTTTTCTTTTAAATCGCTGTGCGGTTATCTAATATGGATTTTTTGTTCATGTTTCAGGCAAAGAAAAGCTTGATAACATGCACGGCCTCGCCGTTTATTCAACACTAATGTACTCGCCTTAATTGATTTACGCATTTATTGCAGTCGATGTCTGCATTTAAAAAAAAAACATTAAATGCATATTGACTGGTTTGTAGACGAATTTTATACCTACTTCTGAGTTTTCATGTGAGGAAATGCATGTCGTCTGGCTCTTTCCGAATATTATGCTTGCATAACTTTCCTGAACCCTTAAAATTGTTAGTAGATATATAGTATATGGAAAGTTCTTATTCTTGACACCCAGCGGGCAAAAGCAAATCAATGGGCTTTCTCCTTTAACTCTTTATAATTATGCCATCCAAATAATCTACCAGTGCCACATTTTGTATGTATCCTAGGATAGATATACCAAAGGCTTCAAGATAATTTAAATCCCCACTGCATTAGTTTGGCCACGAGGGACGAGACCTCCCTGCATGGTTACTGATAGGTAGTTATCTCATCAAATCAGCTCTCAATTAACATAAGAAAAAGGGGATCGTGGGGGACCAATGGTCACCGATTAGGCATTGTTTCCTATATAGAGGGCGCAAGTAGCTATAAGTATAGTGCAGGGTGGCCTGAAATATTTCAAATTCAAGATTAATCAATGATTGTGGAGCTAATGAAGACAGGAAACGGGTGATTTTTGAAAGCCAAATGTGTTATACAAAGTAATCCTCCCATCAATAATGTAGTGCCTACTGTTGTGTGCAAAATTGTATGTGTGGCAACCGAGCCACCGTATCGAGAGGCGAAGTAAGCAACTGCAGAGTTAAATACCTTCAGTCAAGCTGTTAAATTGACGATAAATCGCTTATTAATTGCATTTGAAGAAAAAAAGAGTAGCTTGCGGTGAATTTTGTGATTCTTAATATCTTGTAGAAATGACGGTCATTTTTCTTTTTAGTTTCAAATCAGTATATCTCGCTCTCCTTTTCTCTCTCTCTCTCCTCCTACCACGGTTATGTTCAATCATGTATACAAGCATATCCTTCCCCCTGCTCAATCCCATACGCGCGCACAAACACACACACGCACACACACCACCACACACCCACACACACTCTCTCTTTCTCTCTCTCTTTTTTTTTCTTTCTTTCTTCTCTTTTCTTCTCTATCTCTCTATTTCTCTCACTTTCACCTCACATTCAACCCATCAGGGCCCCATTTCGCAAAACTTGTCATCAGTGACAAATGACAGTTTTTGTTATATGCTAGTGAAATCCTTGCTTCTGATTGGTTATCAGCAGATTTGTTACTGATTTCTGACATTTGTCATTGGAAAAAGGCTTTGTGAAACGGGTCCCAGATCTTTCGTTCTGTCTCTCTTTTCACCTGTTCATATCTTTATTTCCATCGTTGCGTTATCCATCTCTTCCTCTTATATCATATCTCTCTCTCTCTCTCTCTCTCTCTCTCCCCCTCTCTTGATTTGCTTGTTGTTTAATGTTGATACTATAAACCCTTATCCAAAAATCTTTTATCTCCTTCTTCTTCTCATCACAGAAATGTTGTGGACTGCCCCGGAGCACCTTCGAGGGGAAATGTTACCATCAAAAGGGTCACAAAAAGGGGATGTTTATTCGTTTGCAATCATCCTACAAGAGATTGTTACACGAAGCCATCCATTCTATTTATCAGGGTATACATCGAGGGGTAAGTATAGACCAATATATGGCTAAATGGAAAACTTGGGAGTGTTTCACAAAGACTAATATCAACTTTAAGTTGGATTTAACTAAGACAGGCCGTTCATGCCACTGGTTGCTCTCACCATTAGTTTCTCAATTATGATCTTTAGATAATATTTTTCCCCTAAAATAATGAACTATTAACAAAATGTAAATTCTGTAGATTTGTGACCTCGAATGGTACGTCCCTTGAGAAACCAATGCCAGTAAATGATGTGAGAAAATAGTGGCATGAGCGGCCTGCCATCGTTAAGTCGAAATTAAAGTCGATTTAAGTCTTTGTGAAACACTCCCAAAGTATTTATCGGATGTAAAAATCATAACAAATATGTTTATCATTTTAAAGAGGAATAAACGCGATTTCTAATGAAGGTTATGCCATACAAATATATTAGACCTATAATTGATTCAACTTCAGTTTACAAACATTTTTTGAGGGTTTGTATTTTCTCTTTTCCAGGTGGTGTACATACTATGGTTTGAATAAGATTACAACGACGTTTAAAAAGTATTGATACCGTTAAAAGGGCTCTTTAAAACATTTACTGTTGAAACTAGAAATTTTCATTTTCTTCCTGTTCCTTTATTAAACACAGAGATCATCCGGCGAGTAATACGCCGCGACGAACCTCCATGCCGGCCGAAGATTAACGAAGATGAGTTCGAGGCTTCGGATATGGCGACGATCTTTACCGCTATCTATGAGCTCATGAAGGTGTGTTGGGAAGAACTTCCGGAGGACAGGCCTGATTTTACGGCTATCAGAGCCAAACTCAGGGGTATACAGAAAGGAAGGTATACAAACTTTTGTTATAGATACATTTTATGTTGTGTTTTTTAGAAGAATAAAGCAATAACAAAACAAAAACGAACACATTACAACAAAAAAGTAGATTGGATATATTTGCTTTCAACAAATACAACGACTACATCAAGAACTACTCTACTACTAATTCTAATACTACTACCAATTTACAGCCATTAAACTTGCTACTACTTAATGATAGTTTAGTCTAGTGATGACCATCCCATTGCAAGCGTTGTAAATAAATTTAGAAATTGATTTCATATTCATTCGTTGCAAAAGGAATTTTTTGTTATCCAATCCGGAACTGAATCTAATGAATAACACCGATATTATTTATGCAGGGTACCGCTGTGTAATAATAATACTATACTAAGATATTCATAATAGCACCGGTATCCACCAGGTTCTGACGCTCATGGCGCTTTACACATATTACCCTGGTTGTAGCCGAGCTGCCAAAGTAACTAGCGCTCAAGCATATCAGGTACCCATTACCACCAGGGTGAAGAGTGGCAAATGTAGCTTAACAAATTACATTAGTACGGCGGCGGGACTTGATCCCTGTACCGTAATGATCTGCAGTCGGGTGACTTATCCACTAGACCACAACACCTCTACTGTAGTAGAACGATTTGAATTTTGACTAAGCTATGTCTTTCATTGTATCAACAGAAAAGAGCTCGATATCCTGGACAACATGCTGTCCAAGATGGAGAAGTACACGGAGAACCTGGAGAAGGTGGTTGCTGACCGGACCGGACAGCTCCTGGAGGAGAAAAAGAAGACAGATGCGCTCCTCTTCCGAATGCTACCACAGTAAGTCAATAAACACACGATAAGATCAAAAGTCAATATCTTGTTCTGAAATCAAAACATATATCCCAAGACAGTTTCTAGCCTCCCCCTTCCCCTCCCCCTCCCTCCTCATAATTAGATTCCATAATTATGTGGTCACTGCTATTGAATACCTTAAAGTTCTATTTCGGCACGTTCTCCAGGCATTCAAACAAATAATAATTTCTTTTTAAGGGCTGTCTCTATTTGACGATAAGAATAAGTGTGAGCTATCCTAGATCGGTCTCCGGAAGTTTCTATGACCAACATTGGATATATTAAGTGTTTCATTTCAATCATGTGACTTACACTAATGACCCTTTAGCAACTACATGCCTTTCCTGGCGTAGATGGCACTTCAACGATGTCAAATATCGCTTCCACGTAAACTTACAGAGATCGTTTTTGGAAAGTTTATTTTACATGTAATCAACAGCAATCACCCATTTCCCAGTGTTCTTTTGATAATGTGCATTACAATTTATGTAGCTAATTATCTAGGCGTTCTGTTTTCACGTTTTTTTTTCTTCTCTTTTCCAATTTCAACTTATCCTTCCAGAGTCGTGGCTGAAGAGCTCAAAAAGGGCAACCAGTTCCCAGGCGAGTTCTTCGATCACGTGACCGTATATTTCAGCGACGTGGTCGGGTTCACCGACATCTCTGCTCAGAGCACACCCATGCAGGTCGTCGATCTCCTGAACGACCTCTATACCTGCTTCGATGCTGTGCTCGAAAAGTTCGACGTCTACAAGGTATGTAACAGCATATTAAAACAAAATGACGAGGGGCAGACATTGGATTAGAGATGGCGCTGTTTACCTTTCAAGAGGGATTGTTTAGATAGCAAGAAATACCATTTCAAATGAAGCATTTTCATTATGGAAAGAAGAGCACATTAAAATACTTTAAACAAACAAATCTATAATAACAAATTGACATAAACATGTTGTTTATGATTTGTAATAACTAATTTCGATTTTCCTCACATGCCTGTACGAAAAGGTTTTCAGGTCGGAAGCAAAGTGAGAACAGTATGGAACATTTGATTATTATTGCATCCTGGAGTCTTTCCCAAATGACGGTCTAACTTGAAATGGAAGATGACGACAATCACAAGCGTATATCTCACGTTCAGTTGTCATTTCATGTCGCATCTAAAACTATTTTAATCATCGACATTTTAATCACTCCCTGCTGCTGCTGTTTTCCGTTCTAGGTGGAGACGATAGGCGACGCCTACATGGTAGTCAGCGGCCTGCCGCGGCGGAACGGTAACAGACATGCCGGTGAGATTGCTTGCGTCGCTCTTGAGCTTCTCACAGGTGCCAGGCAATTCAGGATAAGACACAAGCCCGATCACCAGCTACAGATCAGGATAGGCATCAATACAGGTAAGACATGAACAAAATATAAAGTGGGCGAGAGGAATAAAATGTATGTATATTTGCTATTTTTTCCCTAATAGCTCATGCCTTTTTTTTAAAGAAAGTTACAGTGAACTTCTTATCCAAAAACGGAATACACGAAGTGATTTTATTTGTCATATTTTTTGTCTGTATTTGTTATTTTTGCTGCGTATTGTGCCTTGCGGACTGCGATACAAATATCCCAATAGCATCATCTTCATGACCGTAGGCTTCTTGCTTCTTGCTTCGGAAGGGGCTGTCCCAATAGGTCCACATTACCGAAATTAAGAAAGTTTCATAATACCAAAAAGTAGGCCGAGCTATACAGATCTCAAAAACGTTCTGAGAACTGAACAGAAATCATCTCGTAATAAATTACAACAAAGTACAGACTTTTATCACTTTACGGGGAACAAAACAAAAATTGAATCTTGCAATTGGTAATCTAAGAAAATGGTCTCACTTTCCTAGTCCTGCCCTCATCCCTCTCCATAGTTTTAAAGGGAATGTATCATGGGAAATACTGGTTAACGCCATCCACGTCTTCTTTTGGACAACTGCACATAAACGAATGGACTTGATTAACTGGGTCAGCGCGCGCTAGCATTCGCGAGACAGACCGAAGTGCTCCTCATGCTTCGGTTTACGGTATTTTGCACGCACGTGAATGCTGCGGTCGCGTCGTCCGTATTCGTCTGTTATACCCGATTGGCCCCGGGTAGGGCCGCGGGAAAGATGCATAGTCTCCTCATGACACACTCCATTTAAGACGAATCCATTCATTGTCTCATGCCTTCTCATGTCTTCTCTCAGGGCCTGTGGCAGCAGGGGTTGTGGGGTTGACCATGCCCAGGTTTTGTCTCTTTGGAGACACCGTCAACACGGCATCCAGGATGGAATCGAACAGCTTGCCTCAGAAGATCCACTGCAGCTCCGACAGTGCGGCAGTCCTCAAGGAACTCGGAGGCTACGTCTTGGAGAAGCGAGGCCTCATCACTATCAAGGTATTAGAGGGATCCGGTAACTTTGTCTTAGATCCTTTAAAACAATCCTTGATTTAGCTTATGCTGCAATGATAATTATAAACCTTTAGGTCAGTCAGGAACCCCATGACTTTCACTAGCCGATCGCCTGTCTGATTATCAAGATATTTATCGAAAAATCGAAATCAAATTTTGCATTTGCCAAACGGTTTTCATAACACTACAGTCTATTGGGGAAAATGAGTATGGTAAAACCGGTCACTCAAAGGTTTTTAATTTTTTGAGGCACTTCTTGATCATTTTGAAGCGCAATTTTTTTTAGGGCTTCAATATAACACCATACCACAGACACTGAAAACACGTAGGGCCGTGCATCTTAGATTTAACATTGTTAAACGATCCCTTTAAGAGAACAATCATTCTCCTATGAACATGTCTCCGAGACAGTTTCCTACATCAACCGAATTCCTAACTTCAATCCTATAATCAACACTCGTCTCTACCTAACCCTAACCCCAACTCTAATCCTAACCCTAACCCTAAATCTAACCTGTAACTCATTTGCAAACCTAACCCTGGCTTTTTTACGAAATAGTGCTTGAAACGAATGTCGGAGCACCGAGCGTTAATAAAATTGTAAAAAATTGGAATGCGCTTTTAAGTTTTTGGAAAGGTACGTTGGCACATCCGTCACGCCCCTCACTTTATTAAAGTCGGGGTCGGCTAATAGGAAATGGCATATATAACTCGATTTTTTTTTTAACAAGTGAATTGTTTTAAGTTAAAAGTATTATTTGGAACATTTGAATGCGCCCGAGCAAAGGCAAGTCGCACCCCATAGTTAACCTTATGACAGTTGCAGATTTGCTTGATGAATTATGAAGGTCACTCAGAAAGGTGCAATATTGAACTTCACGTTAAGCAGATGTGCAACTTTTAGGGTGGGGTATGAGAGCTGAACCTCAGATTGTTTAATTTGGCATTCCCAAGTTGTGCTGATATTACACTTTAGGTCAAGGACGCATATTTTGAATCTTTGGATTTATTACCGGGAGTCGTGGGTTCGAACCCCGGCCGCGTCATACCAAAAGACGTTAAAAGATGGGAGTTGTTGCTACCTTGTTTGGCGTTCAACAATAAGGGATAGAGCAGGCCTTCTCAACTGGAGGCGCGCGCGCCACTTGTGGCGCTTGCGGTCAGTCGGAGTGGCGCGACAACAATAATTCAAAAAACAGAAAGAAAGTAAATATATATTTTAGAATTAATACTCAGCTAATTCAAGAAGTTGCATTCGAATTTGAGCCAAAATGCCTGCTCAACAAACAGGAAGAAAGGGGAATTTATCGTTTTTTACCATTTTATACGAATGTAAACCTAGGCTAAGGTCTGAACAAAAACTAGCTTACGATGGGATACCAATTTTAACATTGCCAATCTCTGGAAACATCTTGTTTTTGTTTGTTTGATTTTCACTTTATTTTGACATTTCCCGTGTTTATTGCACACAAAAAACTACATATAAATATACCTCCAGTGTAATTGTACCCAGGGATTGTACTATTTTTTTCACATCAATATGAAATTATGATTGATTATATTGTGGAATGAAATGGTGCTAAAAATGCCCCGCCCCCTACTACCCCCGTGAGGGCTTCGCCCCTGGACCCCACCCATTTTCGGATCGGTCGCTACGCTCCTTCGCAGCACAGTCAACCATACAGGGTGGCACTTCAACTACAAATTATTTTCGTTTTGGCACGTCTAATAAACTAGTTGAGAAGGCCTGGGATAGAGCAACGTTGATCTGGCGCTGCTCAGTGGCTGCCAGACTCACGATCAATTGGGCAAAAAGAATTTCCGTTTCGGTTTAATAAAATTTGGAGTAGACTTTAAAGATGATTATTATTATTGTTATTAATATTTTTATTATTATTTTATCATCCTTGTACAGGGTAAAGGCCAGATGACGACATATTGGTTGTTAGGTACTGACAGTACGGTCAGACCGCGTTATTCCATTGACACTGCCGTCAGCAAGAAAATGTAAGTTGCAATACTATAACGTCATCAATGACGAATCTATTTGACGAAAAGTGCTTTTGGGGTAATAAGCTACAGACTACAGCTCCTGAGACCTAGGGCACGCAAGACCGACAGCCCACGAGACCAACAATTCTGATTTTATGGGCCTGTTGGAAATAACAAAAAGTATCCGAGGCTTCATGGCCCGACGACCTACCGTATTGACAGCACACGAAAGCGACTTGTCAGTCTCACAGGCTTCATGAACAATTTTCTGAGGGTTCACAAGACCGATATTTCAGTCTTTGGAGATGTCTGTCTATTTGACCATTATTGTGCTGTCGGGCGAATGAGTTGCCAGTCTACTGGGAAGTAGACGTATACAAAGAGAAATACGCATGATATGATAAAGTTGAAAACGTAAACTGTATGCTAAATACATGTAGATTGGCAATCATACTTTGATATTTTGAACGCAGTTGTAGGTGCATTTATCCCATTTGATTTTTACCTCATGTAGATGTTTTAGAGGATATTACTATGTTCCATGATGATGTGCTTCAACTATCAGCCAGAAATAATGAATCTGAAGAAAATGAAAAGCTGACAGATGATAATCTTTCTTGTCGATGCTATAATACAATGTTGTGTTCTCTCCTTTATTCATCTGTAGCTCAACGGACACAATGATAAGCCAAGACAGTCTTCTTTCCCCGTCGCACAGAATGTCAGACGCCTACGACATCCCAGAAGACCGCCTCATAGAGGAGCACTTGAACAAAACCGACAACGCACCTCGCCCATCCACGATCACAGAGAAGCGAGAATCGACATCTGCGCGTCCGTCCGTTCGAGAGCACACCGACGACCAGCTGATGAGCGAGGCCGACTCCCGCCGGATCAGCACAGGAAGCTGGACAGACGGTGGTCAAGAGAGCGTGCGTTTCGGTCGATCGATCACACCTGTGAAAGGACTACACGTACCTTCGCGTTTAGCGGACAATAACCAAGCAGCAATAATGGACGAGCGCGCGGGTGATGGTGTCCGTCCGTCGTATGTCACCGACGATCGATCAACCCCGCTCGGAAAGGAAAGCGGGGACGAGGGCGGTTATGACAATCCCGTTATGGATCCGAGAGGGACCGTTATAGAAGAAAAGGAAGAATCGCATTGTGTAACGAGCCCGCAACATTCTCTGTCGCCTGCTCCTCCCAGTAAAAGTGTCTCGCCTTCATCGACGGACGGGGACAAAAAGCGAAGGAATTTACGATCTGGTGCACGGACAGAAAATAACAATTATTTATCTCCTGCAAAACGGAAAAACGCGATTACACTTCATTCAAGCGGACCATCAGGCAAGGCCGGTGTATCTAAAGTGTGACCCCCGTCAACTTGGACCGAGATGACAATGGTTTAAACTAAGACACAACCTCAAGCGACTTCCCATGTGCAATTCGTCACGGTTCGCTTACACTGGAACTAGGGGACATCAGTCGGAGTCGATGTGTGTGCAAAGACCGCACGCAGCGAAACTCATGGCAAAGGTACTCGGCGATTCTCACGAGATTGTGATGGAGAGCGTTCAGTCATGGTTCGCGTAAAGAATGTTTTGTTGATGACGTTTCCTAATGATGTGGTTCTCCTGCAAATAGTGGAGAGAGTCAGATCTGGAGTTAATTGAACATCTTTTCCACGTCGACTACGAACAAATGTTTAGCGTTTTATATATGACTTCATCATGTTCATCTCGATACAAGAGAATAACGTGAACCCAATCAGAAGGGTCGTCATAGATCACTATTACACCAATAGATCACAATGACTTCTGACTTTTGCACATTTAATACAATAGACATATTATACATTGGTATAGCTACAAACTGTACAAGGGAAAATGTCCGCTTGTATGAAAGTTGTCGAGATTTTATGGTAGAGTTATATTTTCATTTATGTTTCTAGATCAGAGTATCTATTCGGCTTAAGTTATATCATCTACGGTATACAGAACATATGAACATTTTGGAGGATTATGGTTCATCCAGTATCGTAGAAATCAATATCAAGTTATACAACAGCTATTGGAAGTATAGTTCAACTTACTTCTCCGCCGCGACGTTTCGCCAGCTCCTACTGGCTTCTACAAGTGATCTTCCTCCCGCGTTCAGGGGGACGCCCTCTATTTCTTCTCGTCTGTCCGTTGATCCGTGAAAAGAACACGTGAACTTTCTCGACGGAAAAGTTAGTCATGGGAGAGACGACTATAGTGACTTCTCGAAGGGCTCGGTCCCACGATTGGGACAGGTTGTACCGGAGACCTTCCTTTTTGTTGAGGGTTGGGGGATTCCACTCTCTCCCAAATCTATTCTTGTACTCCTCGCTCGAACCAGTTTCCTTCTTTGTTCCAAGAGAACGACGTTTTTGGATTGGAAAGAGTGTTCAATCGTGTTGAGGTGTGAGAAAACAGAAACTGATTTATAATTTGATATTAATTCTAGAAGAAATTATGATAGGCCTGTTTTGAACAAAAACCTAAAGTGCTACTGTGCGGAACATCAAAGTATAGAATACTGTATATTTTTATACAAATTATTGTGTGTGTTTACTATGTGTGTGTGTCTTTGTCATATGAATATATTTGCAATATAAATTTATAATGGACAATTATTGTAATGCCTTGAAAACGTAAATCCAGGTGAAGTGACTGGAAGCAGTAGTGAATATAATATAGTTTTTTTTCTTACGTGAGTAATTAAGTACTGCGATGTTTGCAAAACTGTGTACAATAATTTGTCCCCCGCCTAACAACTACCCTCCCCTGTACCCATGGACTATATACCCTGGCCAACTACGCTTTACTATGCCAGGACTACGTTACGCCTTAGAAAAACGTCACCCCGGACTAATGGAGTATTGGGACCGTTGACTATCCCTTGCCACAATAGGGACTTTTCGATTTGCGTGGACGTGGACGTGTGACTTCCTTTTAAGGCACTGGTAGTCACGTGTGACATCCTTTTATAAGGCACTATGACAGTGCCATAACATGATGTCACACGTTGCAGTCCACGTTATCGTCGTGCAATCGAAAAGTTCCTATTTACCCCCACACGACAACAATCTCATAGGACAACTACGTCACAGGACATCAATCTCATAGAACAGCCGCCCAACTGGCACAGGACAACAACCCACAGTTCAACTACAGAGGACAACAAGCCCACATGACAACTACCACACAGGACATCTACACCACATGACAACAACCAGTGGACAACAACCCAAGAGGACAAATACCCCACGGGACAAGGACAACTACCACACAAGACAACTACACCACATGACAACAACGCCACACGACAACCACCCCACTGGATAACAACCCAAGAGGACAAATACCCCACGGGACACCAACCCCTTAGGACAACTATCTTTTACTTACAAGGGATAACTGCTCTAGAGGGTAAGGGTTCTATGACACAACCTCCTGCGATATTTTCTCATTGGTCGATTTCGTACACTGACCGAATTCTTATTTTGACCCCCTGGAATAAACACCAAAACTAACCCTAACACTGAAACCCTAAACCTAAACCTGACGTAAACCTCCATCGCAACATGGACCAAACACTATACCTACTCTTAACCTAACACCACATTGCAACCCTTACTCTAACCCCAACCCTAAACCCAAAGCTTAACCATATATCTTTGACGTAGTCAAGCCTGGAGCAATAGTCGCTTGAGACAATATTGAATCCCTGATATCGGGTATTTGTCAGGGATAGGCTAACATTTCAACCTTTTTAATAATTTCTCTAAGCGACTTAAATAGGCTATTTATCTATAATTAGCAGCAGTTACCATCATCATCATCATCAACTTCAGGTGGCGCTGTAAAGCGCTGCTGTGGTCTTCACGAGAGCACGCCATGCAACTCTTCCACCTGCCATTTGTGTTACACCTTTCATTCCTTGTCCAGAAACTTTCTTGATATCATCAGTCCAAGATATTGGTGGACGACCTCTACCCCGTTTTCCTTCGACTGCTCCTTGCAGTATTTGCTTCTCCACACCTTCAGATCTCCTAACAATGTGCCCAAAATAGTTTAGTTTTCTTTCCATGATTCCCCTTCTGGTGGTCAAGTCTGTTCCAATCTTGTCCAGGCCCCACACATTTGTCTTTTTATCTTTCCATGACACCTGTAACAGCCTCCTGTAGCACCACATTTCAAAGGCATCAACTCTCTTTCTGTCATTCTTTGTCATGGCCCAGGACTCACTTCCGTAAGTCGCAAAAGAGAAAGAAATTGCCATAATTATTACAAAAATCAACAAAATTAGGGGATGTAAATTGTAAACTGTTGTTACAGGGATTCTCGAAGGTTTCATGAGACATGCAGAAAAAAAAGATGATCAAAAATAGAGTGTAACCTCTGCTAGGAATCGTCACCATTATGCACACAATTTCTATAAGTTTGTTTGTTTTGTTTTCAATATTTCAATTTGATACAGAAATAGTTATTCATATATATTGTCATTTAATACAATTATATGCAGATAATACCTTTATCAAGTTGATAAGAAAATGAGAAGCAGTTAATTAATCGCCCTTTTTGAATGGGTGGGTGCTTTTTTCTCAAATGAAGAGAAGTAGGGTTTATTTTGTCTATATTCAAGCGAGCATCAAAATGACACCTGAATCAAAATCTTGTCGAAAAATTACAAAATCCATATTGCCCCATTTTACAGATTACTCTTTTGATTACATTTCCTTTAGAAGAAGGGTATCCAAAATATAAACATACTGTAAGGACAGTGTATTTGGAGCATTATTTTGTAATCCATGCTCGAAAGTGCACAAGGTCTTGCGTCCTAAGGATTTTTCCAATTCAAAAATACTTTTTTTTATTTCCGTTGGGCTTTCGCCCACTACGACAATCTCGAACCTGACCCATCACGGGCTCTGAAGTTCTTGTTCACGTCCACGTTACGCTAGAAGTGTCTACCGTGCCATAGCTAACACTATGAACATGACGGACAAAGAAAGAGGACAAAATATACAGTACCTCAGGTAGACAAAGGAACATCCCTTCATTGCTATTATGTAAAAATTAGGAAAACAGGTGAATATGCATGTGACACCTGTTTTACACATTTTTACATAATAGCAGTAAAGGGATGTTCCTTTGTCTACCTGAGGAACTGTATTATACAAATGTAATATGTTGTCCTCTTTCTTTGTCCGTCATGTTCATAGTGTAACCCCCAACAAGCAGGACCCGTTCACAAACTACCACGACGAGTGCTGAACATCTTACGAAATTAATATGTAAATTTGCATGAGCTTCAGAACTCGTTACATATCGTGTTTGAGATCGTGATAGGTAAGCGGCCAGTGAGCGGCTAGACCGTTTACAAGCATGATCTGTTCAGGGGCTGCGATGATGAGTACTGAAGCGATCACGACCTTAGTAAGTGACTGTGTTGCAAACAATTCAAAAAGCTTATCAAGAAAAAGAACCTGCGGATACTCGCAAAGAAAGAATCGTGAGACGGGGCATCCCATTTCACCTACAGTGAAGCCGACATCGTCGGTCTCGTGAACCCTCAGAAGAATTTGGCAGAAGGTCTGCGAGACCGACATTTTGGTCTCTTGTATTATGTAATGAGAGGGTCCACGAGACCAACGTTAAACGTATCGTGAAACGTATGTTGTAAGGCTCCTAGGCCGCCGCGATGGCCTAGGAGCGAGGCGTCAGTCAAACAGACGTCCGGTCAACTGTTTCTTTTTAAGCCTTAATTTGTCAGCATGTCGAGGTAAAAACAAAATTGGAAGAAATGTTATGAAGTGTGCCTTACAGTATGTAATGTCTGTGAATATCATGTGCAATAATTATTTATGAATCGAATACATTCGTATTATTCCAAAGTTACCCCATGATCAGTAAACAAATCATAAATTGAGGTAACGAAATCTTATATCACTGAACTTTTTCATTAATGATACTGCTTTAATGAGTAAGCAAGGTGGGCCTACTCGATCGACGCTCGGCTTCTTTGCATTAGTCCTGATGTTAGAATTCTGAATTCAGATCAAATTTAATGCTACATTTGACGTCTGACCATTCTAAGCTGTCAGTTTGTTTTCAATATGCAAAGTACCATGTAAAAAGTATTTAGAATATTATAATGAATGTTTAATCAGAAACAGTGAGACTAGTTTTAAGATTACTATTGTGAATTAGCAGTTATCACAGTGGTAACAAATAGGCTTGGGTAACACATTTTCCCCATTCTTTCGAAATCAGATTAAATTGAATTCGCAACTATTTTGTTTTGATAATGCCAAATCACGATGAACGGTTCTTAGAACGCATAATATATTCTTCACGGCACTACTAATGATGTTAGATTTGTGTTCGTTTAAGTATTTTAAACCCTTGTGATTACCTATTTTTGTAATACTACTATTATGAGTAATGACATTTGCAATATTAAACTTGAGTGTGTATAAATGATATCACCTTTTATTACTTCGCTTTTAATCGAAAATGAAATTTTATTTGATGTCATTATTTTCAATTGTTTTCAACATTTGATGAATACGTTGGACCTTCTTCCTACATAGTAGGAAGAGGGGGTCATATTTCACAGTAGTCCAGCCTCTGTACCACTCCCGTGTCGCGCGCCTATTCAGTTTTTTTTTGACAAACTTGCCAAAAAACTTTCAAAAGAAAAATGAAACATTCAAAGCAAAAATTAAAATAGATCCACACTTGTCCAAACCTTCTGTCAAATCTTGATATCATAGGGTCGGAGCCATCTATACATAGAATTTGGCCAATTTGGTTTCACTTGGTCACGACATGGCGTCCCGGCCCCCCCCCCCCCCCCCCCCCCACTCAGTGTTATTTAGGGTACGCATATGCTCGTTCCCTCTTTTTGAAAGCACCCCCTATCTGAGGACTGCCAACATTTCCGAACCCCCCTTTCGCGGGCTTTTCGCGGGCTTTTTCCTGCCTTCGTGACCCCCCTAAGTCAGGAAAAATGCTCAATGTACCCCCCTAAATTCGGAATAATTTCTCAGGAGTCCAAAGAGATGAGAGAAAAAAAGAAAAAACATCCCCTTTTTAAAGAAATCTCCGGGTGAAAAGTCAAATACACCCTTTTTTTTACAATTCTCGGGCCGGACTTTGTCGCACGAAAAGTACCCCTTTACCGGACATTTTGGCAACACGCATGCGGTCATTTCGAAACCTTTTGTTTTGCGCTTGCCCAACAAAGTAGTATTCGCCATATCGTGCCCAACTCGAACCGGGTTGGCCCAACTCTCCGAATCAATGGCTCTGGGTTTGTTTTATAAAGGGCGCCATCTATCTTGAGAAATGATGAAGCTGTGAAATGCGGAATAGTTGGGTACAGATGCATAAATCGTGTTACATTTTTTACAATATTTTGTTTTAATACGATGTCCTCTTGTAAAGCATACCAACATTCTGTAATTCTCTTCTCTTCGAATTTGTGAAATTTAATATTTAGGGCTGTCATTTGAGACATCCTTAGATAGTGAAAGATTGACTAAATGTTATAGACGTACTAAATATATATATATATATACATAATTATGTATATATACATGTATCTATGAGAAAACACAGATAAGTGGAACAATATATATGGAAAGTGAATTATACTTTTGCACAAATAAATCCCAAAAGATTTTTTATTGGACTTGATTGAATGTATTTTATTTGTGTGAGCTTTGTTTTTACATTCACATGTTTCCTGCTCTTTCAAAACCCAAGTCACACCGATGAGATCGACGCCATACCGACAATGAAACACACATAGAATTACATAACTCCGAATGGCTAATATTTTGTCAGTTATCAATCGTTTTGGGGTCTGCCTGGTGATGTGACTGGGATATTATGCCTTTCAACCCTGATCATTTCTTTGAATACTATACTTTTTTTCACCTTGTTATGACATAGCAACGTATTTTCTCATCACCACGCCCACATTTTGATTATCCCTCCCTATTCCCCTCACCTCCCCCCTACTCTCTCTCTCTCTTTCTCTCTCTCTATATCCCTATCTCTCTCTCTCTTCTCTTTCTTTCTCTCCCTCTCTCTCTCTCTCTCTCTCTTTCTCTCTCTCTCTTTCTCTCTCTTTCTCTCTCTCTCTCTCTCTATATCCCTATCTCTCTCTCTCTTCTCTTTCTTTCTCTCTCTCTCTCTCTCTGCCCATCTCTCTCTCTCTTTCTCTCTCTCTCTCCCCTCTCTTTCTCTCTCTTTCACTCTCACTATCCCCCCCTCTCTCTCTCTATCTTCCCCTCTCTCTACCCCCCCCCTCTCTCTCTCTCTCTCTTTCTCTTCCCCTCTCTCTCTCATCCTCTCCCTCCCGCTCTTTTTTAATATTTTTATTTCCCCTTTCCGCTTTTATTCTTTCTCTTTTTTCCTCAATTTTACCTTTCCTTTCTCTCTCTTTGTAACTCTTTTGTTAGCCCCCCCCCCCCCCACCCCTTTCCTCTCTTTAACATACTTTCAGCCCCTTATCTCTACACCCTCGTATGTATTCCAAAATCCAGATCATAGTTTTTAACACCGATGTAACGTTAAAACGCTTTTAAAATCAAATAAGTTGCATTCCTCTTTTAATAAGTAAATAAGTTATTCATCTGTATTCTAAATTTCATAAGACTAAACAAATATAGCGTAGCCTATGATATTTGCACAATAATATTCTGCACATATAAATAAATACATATTCAGTACTCTGGCCTATCGATCTACAGATACATATTATTTACTCTAATTTGTGATTTCTTGAACTTCTATACAATTTCCCCAACGTCCCATCATACAAATAAGAACCGACTAGCAAGTACGAATATATCAAATACTTAAGATATAAAGATGCTGGTTTGCACTGTACATAACAGCATAAAAAATGAGCTACAATCCTATTTCGACATACTGCATTGTACATAAACAATATACTAAAGGTTTCACAAATAATGTGAAGTGCTTACAGAATAATAACCAATCGGTCGAAACATTGAATAACCGTAGTCCGTCAATATTGCTTTGGGTCAATATCCTACTGACCAACCGAATTCATAACTTAAACTCTGGCCCCAATAGACCATAAGCCTCCTAAAAATCTAACTTAACCTAAAGCCCAAAATATTGCAACTATAAGCCCTAAATTACCCTTGACAAAATAAAGCTCAGAGCAAAATGTCGCCGGAGCAATTATTAATAGATCACCAGCCTATGATACAAAGGAATATCAACATTACTTTCTGTTCCGGGCTTTTATTCACTACGAAAATTTGGAAGCTGAAAGCTGTAGCTTCATTATTGTATCAACAACAACAAAATCAGAACCATCTAATAATTGATATCAGTAACCTCGCGCAAACCGACTCCACATTAATTCCAAATCGACCGATTCTTGGCATTTGTAGGTAAATGTGATGTTTTGGTTCAGTCTGTTTTCGGTCTCATGTCGGTCTCGTTGGTGTGACTGAGGAGGCGTGATGGCTCAGTGGTAGAGCAGGGGTCTCGCAACCAGGAGGTCCTGCGTTCGAAATCAAGTCGATGCCGATATAGTGCCCTTCGGCAAGGCATTTATCCTCATTACCAAGTCCCTCGGAGAGGACTTCAAGCCGTCGGTCCCCCTAGTTGCCAACTTACATGCACACATATGCTTTATTAGCCGTCAGGTAGAACAGACAAACCACCCACTAACTCGTTATAGATAATAACAAGATAAACGAAGGCACTGCATGCGTCCTTGTGTAAGATCTTCCCCAATCATTTTACTCCCTCTGAATAACGCCAATATTATGTCCTCATAACACAGATGCTTACTGGAGTGTGTCGTCAACACCGGGGTGATCATCCCCAGGCTCTGTTCCATAAAACTTGTTATCAATAACAAATTAGGATCATTGTTATAAGCTACGGGAATCCGTGCATTTGATTGGCTGCGAGTAGGTTTGTCATAGACCCATGGCAGTTGTTAATGATAACAAGTTTTATGAAACAGGGCCCAGGTTTACTTTATCCATATTGGAATAAGAACAGATCAGCATCAAAAGAGTTTGAATACTACCAAGCGTCGAGATATGTGATATTATGTAGATGACCCCCACCCCCTGTTTCATATCTGGAAAACAGGCACTTAACGGTAAAACAAAAGTTAGTCATGAATACAATACGAATGGCCTTGCATTATAATGACATATCGACAAACATCTCAACAGAAAACCGCATCTATATAAAGATACAAATTTTTCGTATGACAAGCATAATGAAGTAAAACACAAAGATTGAAGATGGTTGAAACCACAGTTGGGAAGTATACATGCGTGAACTCTGGACTTACACAATTCTTTATTCTAAAAAAATACATAATTATATATATTTAAAATTTCATAATTTACTGGGTATGGAAGACAGATTCTTTTGACGAAGATGTACATTTTTAAAAACTTACATTTAAAAATAATCAGGAAAAATAGTGAGTTCAAGTTAAAGAGATAAACCTCTCTGTTCTACAGGCGATTTTAAAAACAAAGTTTGGAAAAATATAGTGCATATGGAAAGACAAGTTCCTCTATTTGGAAGGTACAGTCAAACCTGCTTTAGTGACCACCTGTCTACAAAGACCACCTGTCTACAAGGACCACATTTTTTGTATCCCTTGAAAATGGTTTCTCATTGAAACATGTACTTCAGGAACCTGTCTACAAAGGCCACCTTTGTGTTCCCCTTGGGTGGTCGCTATAGACAGGTTTGAATGTAATATGTTTCCAGTTTCTTAACCTCCTCGGCCTCTTGTATTGAAGTTAGAAGCAGGAATTGCGGCGAGGAATTTCAGGTGCCCTCTTCAAGTCTCTCTAGAGCTGCCATGTAAGACACTGACAGTGACAGCCCCAGCCCCAGGAGTTTACAGATAGCACATGGTACAAATGATCCCAAATATCCACAGATCTTTTACACATGGAGAAGTTCCACTTTGAGCATCTTAGAATAATAACTGCCAAAGTCCTAGATGTGCTTCATGAATACCTTTTGTTTGCCCTCTTGAAAAGAATAATTCCACCTGCGTATCATAGAATGTACCGTTGGTGCATAAATGATGTTACATAACTCTCATGAGCGCATATCCAGTATAATTCTCTGTGGGTTTTACCTTTTTGGTACAAATGACCTTTATCTGCCCATGCGCAGATTGTATCTGTAAACTCCCTTAATTTGTGATAGGGCCGACGTTCTCAGAAATGGTCACTCCTCACAATCGCGCTGACTCCGAGCATCGTCTCGTTGTGGCGCCTGAATCCGTTGCCATTGGGCGACTGAAAGACGTGACCAATCAACTTCTGGAGGTCAAGGGAGAGCCCGACCGGTCGAGCCATCGCGTCTGGTTTGACCTGGTACGGCTGGTAACTCGTGGTCAGCGGGAAGAACTGGAAGACGCCGGAGCTTTCGGCGGGGATCGAGTCGGCGTGCTGGGTGAACGTGTGACTGAAGCTTTGCGCACAGACGACTGCTATGCGTTGTGAGGAATTTGATCTGGGAGAATGGCGGGAAAGAAAGAAAAAAAAGAATGAAGCTTGATTGAGGCAAATAAATATTTATACCAATTGCACACTAACAATTTTCTAAAAACATTTACTTGTAGCCTATTGAAACTAAAATTATAAAAATGGAAACATTCCAAATGGTGAGTGATATTTTACATCGAACTGTATCAATCGGATATCAACATTAAATGGTTTACATCTCCTTTCCATCATTGTACATTCGCTGGGGGCTATAACTCAAATGTTGCACTAAAGTACAAATCCCTCATTTTCGCTATTACTCTCGAAAATCCGAAATCGATACATCGGCATAGAAAACGCTTTTCGCAAAGAAACGAAAAGTTTTGAACACCCTTAGACTAGACTGTAGCATACAAATCTCTTTAGGCAGTGAAGCAATTGAAGATTATCAATCTATTGTCAAAGGTTTTACACAATTCAGTAAATAGAATAGTCTGGGTCTGTAATGAATGCAATGAGTCGGAGAGCAACAATGGGAGTAGAAAATACAAAATAGTACTTAAAGTCTTACAAGGTCTGCACCCTCTCGAATGAATAGGGGTAAAGCTCGGAGACATAAGTGCCTCCATTGCTGCGCAAACCGAAACTGGACCTTTACTGAAACGAACTGGCCCACGCCAATTTCTGAAGTTACTAAGAATGCATCACACTAACTGTTCCAAACCAAAGCACCCAAACAATGAGCAAAGAAAGTCGAGAAAATAGACATGATAGAAGGGTGACCCATTGTTAGGTATTTATACCCCAGTTTTTTCTTAAAATTACACCACGTGCAAACAAAATGTAAAGTTATTCTGGACTTCTAAACCACCTTTATTGACCAGTAAAAAATGAAATAAAACTTACGAAAACTGACAGAATGGCACAACACCTGGTATACATGGTATTTTCAATTGCATGGCGGTACAACCCCTTCTGTCGTGTCTATTTTCTCGAATTGTTAATTTCATCCTTCAAGACTAGTAATTAACGTTCTGTCATAGTCCTTCGGCATTTATCGTTTGTTGCCTACTTGAAACATTCGTTTAGTTGGATTTTGTAATTATTCCTATAAGATTGCGTAAGTTTAAATTTGTTTCACAATTTGTGGACTTTCCCATTCTTTTTATTGCCATTTGGAACATCATCATTATAGGGAATAAGGATTACTCTTAAAATGATATCACTGATATTTCAAGTAACTATGATATAATGAAGTAGTTTACAAATATAAATTCGACCGAAATCATAATGCAAGATGCTTGAATAATCCAATGTACCCATATTTTTTGTCCAGTGCTTTTGCTGGTCTGTCAGCAAAATCTATGAGTCAAATTTAGTTGATTTCGAAGGATTCAAAATCATCATGATCCACAATCATTCCAACTTTTTAAGGGCATACAAACTATACGGTCTTATTCACATTGCAATTGCATGGCCAGTATTCAACAAGATCTAAACTTTACAGAACAAGATGGATTTATCACAGGGCGGTCATGAAGAAAATAAAAACAATCACTATTGTCTGGTGAATAGTCATAACCATGGAAGGTCTATGACTCCATGTCATAATAATAACTGACACGAGATTGAATAGCATGACAAAAACCACACGTCAACCAACGCAAACAAAACCGGTCCTTCTGACTTTAAATATATTAAACTTTGCACTTTACTCACAGCATTCTTGTCTTAAACAAATATTAGACATTTCGCATCATGTAAGTATAATTCAGTCATGTGTATTTAACTATTACACAGTCAGCGTAGAAGGTTTCATCAAAGTTCCACGGTAAAGTTTTGAAAGTTTGACCTCGTGTGATATGGGCTACCACCTTCATCAAGATGGTGGCCAAAGACATGAACTTTGAGTGTTATTTGGTAGTACAGTAATGAACTTTGAGTGTAATTTGGTAGTAAAGTAATGAAATTTGAGTGTTATTTGGTAGTACAGTAATGAACTTTGAGTGTAATCTGGTAGTAAAGAAATGAAATTTGAGTGTAATTTGGTAGTAAATAAATATTCAGCGTGTACATGACATGGAAAAAGAGAAGACAATGTATTGATAATGATTTCTATGAAGTGATCTCTATTACAAAGATTTCTATGAAATCCATGTAAGTGCAAAATCGTTATGGAAAAGAAAGTTGGAAGTTGTGTGTAATTATTGTATGTATTTAAATATCTTTAGCTGTCCGTTAGTTGCTATCTTAGCTGATTCTCGTTATAAGTAACAATTAAACTCTGCATGCTTTCTTACACCCTTTAAAGAATACATATATAAATAGAAAAGTATTTTGCATTAAACAAAAGTTGATTAGGATTGCCACATCATTAGTTTTTGTTTGTGTCATTCGTTGAGTATAAGTACGGTGCCAAATACGAATCTTTATTAAATCGAATGCATTGCTTCAAAATGTAATTCATTTGACCATTTAGCTTTAAGTAACAGTACCCATTTTCTAAAATTGAAAACATACATGTTTCAATTCCTGGAAATTCTCGCAAATACATGTAGCCTTAGTGTCTTTTGTAAGATTGAATTCATGCGTTGCAAGTGATGCACGCAATTCTGGGATTATGGGCATAATGTTGGGAGTTTTGAGTGCTAGGTCTATTGTTATATTTGACCCTTTCTCTCGTTACATAAGATGTTATCTCCTCTCATAAAGGAGAGAGATAGGATGGGAAAAAAAGTGTGGGAGAGGGGGAGGGGTGAGGGGAAGAGCTTGACAGAGAGAGAGAGAGAGAGAGAGAGAGTGAGGAAGAAAGCAAGATTACAAGTACACTGATAAGGAAAAAAATATATATTTATAAAGAATGGGGGTGAGAGAAAGAGAGAGTGAGAGAGAGAGAAGCGGGCAGAAGGAGAAGAATGGAGCTAATATAGGAGAGAGCTTAGAATAGCGTTCAAGTTGTAAACATCCCTTTCCCCACCCCTAACCATTAGTTCAAGACTCTTCACCATAATATAACCCACAACAGCATAATATACGCATAGAATGTGGAAATCTTTATGTCAGTATTCTCAAGAGCTGTTTGCTCATCCACTCCACGGACAGAAGAAGCGATTGTGTAATCAAATCGGATTTCTCGGATTGGCAATATTTGTATTGACCCTATATACCAACAAATCTGGACAGGTAATTCTTTTATTTCTATTCTAGTCAACGAACAGTGTGGACAATGTGTCTTTTTCGAGTCTTGGTCCTTATATCAAGACTTAAATAGTCCCCCGGTCCGATATAATGTTATGTCCCATAACACGCATAACACTAAATGATTCGTAATTAAATTCCATACAAAAAAATGGCTTGGAAGTTCCATGAAACGGTGAGAATTCAAAGTGTCCTGCATATGAAATTGACAGTTTTCTTTCTTTGTTTAAATTTAAAACTTGAATAAAAAAATAGCAACAAAGATCAGAGCATTATTTCGGTTTGTGCCTATACGTAACAATAAGTTGTTCAAAATGTGCTTAGCAAATAGGTACGCGTTTGTCTCTTGAAATGAAATTTTATCCGTGACTGGGTTAAAAATGTTATTTTTTGTCATACACTCTAAAAACTGAAATGTTAAATCACTATTTAAAAGGGCCGAGGAGTGACTACTTTTTCAAATTGATAGATTAACACTTTGAACATGTTGGATCCAACATAATAACGGTTGAATCTAGCAGGTTAAAAGTATCAATCTGACATTTTGGAAGAGTGGTCACTCCTCGGCCCTTTTAAATAACATTTAAGTTTTTAGAGTGTACCTTACCTACATGTACACTTGAAACACATAATTGTGTGGGGCATAACTGCTCAGTTTCGGCTTTCCCGTGGCAACGACATGACCAATGACCACTTAATATTACATGGTACCCCACCCCCCCCCCCCTATTTTCAAGAGCGTAAATCATTTTGAGACTTTTAGAAAACTGAGATTACTGAGATTTCCCCCAGCCCCCAGGGCTGCATAAATGGTAAAGAACCTACCTTCTCCTCAGCATCCCCCCTCTATTTTCAAGAGCGTAAATCATTTTGAGACTTTTAGAAAACTGAGATTAACTGAGATTTTCCCCCAGCCCCCAGGGCTGCATATAAATGGTAAAGAACCTACCTTCTCCTCAGCATCGCCAGAAGCACCATCTTGAAGAAGGCTCCACTGAACTCCGTGTCTCCCAGAGCACCGGTCGGGTTCTGTCCAAAGCCATTGACGATGATACCCTGTAACCTGGAAACATCATTATCGCTGATGCCCTTGAGGAACAGATCCAACATGTCATCGAAGACCCTGTTGGACCCGAACCGATGGACACGAAAGTCGACCTTTGGGAAGGCTACGCCAACGTTCTGGACGTTCTCGTGTATCCTTTGACGAGTGTCCTGGATGCTGGACTTGACGAAGATGTAGAGGACAAGAGGTACCGATGAAGAACCCATCTTGGCAAAGACGGAGAAAGTTGTCCCTTTCTCAGTGAGAAGTTAACCAACTGAACAACTGTCGCACTCTTCTTGTTCTGTAGGATACTTGCTTGATCACTGGCAGTAAAACGGTAACATTGATGTGTGCAGGTTCGATGATATCAAGGAAATCCAGAAGAAATTAGAAACTGTTTCGATGTCTCCAACCAGTTGGCAGACAAGTCTACTTTTCCTTGTGGATGATATTAGGAATTACAGATTAAAAATTAATAATTATGCAGCAGTTTCCACACAAAATTATGAAAACGAATGCAGCAATAGAGTAGAACTGGACATTGAGTACAAAGTAAAGATGATCTATGTTTGCAACACTCTGCGTATAGTAAAGCTGATTTACGCGGGATGCACACTTTTGCAACTATATCCAAGTTACATGCACATGTATGTGCATGCAGTGTGAAGCAAAACGACTAGTTGATTTATATATCCTCACGCAGTCACTGTTCAACAACTGTCAGTGTTTCCTGAATATACAAACATTCATTATTTGGCGATGTTCGTCTGTTTTTTGTTCTTTTTAGTCGAAATGCTTGAAAAGATTTTAGCACGGAGATACTGTTTTAGTGACAGTCGTATGGCCTTCACGATGTCAGTCTGCATTCAAACCACGTGACACGGTAGCTGGTGTGTGTGCTTTGAAATTCACAAAAACCTGTAGAGAGAGGTGGGGAGAGCGAGAGAGAGGAGAAGAGGGAGAGAGGGGGTGTAAAAAGGGGAGAGGGGAGACGAAAAAGGGAGAGATATATTCAATTCAATTCAATACAATTCTTTTTATTCATCCAAATTCAAAAGAATACATGGACATTTGTTTTGGTCACACATTGTACAAATACGTAATATATATATATATGAGAAACTGTATCGTTGTGTTTATAATCATAGAAGAACCATCAAAATAAAAGATAGACAAGATAGAAATATTCCGTATATTCTAGTATTACACATTGAGATATATATCTATATATAGAGAGAGAGAGAGAGAGAGAGAGAGGGAGAGAGAAAGAGAGAGAAAGAAAAGTGAGTGATAGAGAGAGGGATGGGTAAAGAGTGGCCGAGAAAGAGGTTAGAGAGAAAGAGGGAAGTGCGCGAGAGAAGAGGGATACAGATATAAAGAGGGTGGTAGAAGGGAAAAGAGTGCAGAGAGGAAGAGAGAGAGAGGGGGGAAATGAAGGGAGAGAGAGAATGAACACGACAGTCTGATTAATACAGTAATCAAAATGATGTAAACGATATTTTTGAGGCGGAACCAGCAAACCCAGCTCATGAATAGGGGTATGACCATGCAGGTAATCACCTGGGTTAAAAGCCATAACAAGCGTTGTTGTTGTTGTTGTTGTTGTTGTTGTTGTTGTCTATATTGCAGTAATGGGTAATGATAACCCGACTTATGAGAAAAATAGATGTGTAACTTGCTTGTATAGCCCTATCCGATTCGTTCATGAAGTGAAAAGGGCAAGTACTATACCCTTAAAGTCACCCCTAATTTTATTTTAAAGCTTCGCCCCAACCTGATAGGCTGATATGGTATGCAAACAAACGCCAGTGGCGCATATAACCGGGTAGTTATATTCAGGTCATAAATAGAATATTATATATGTTTTTGGTGCCTGTGTATTTCAGATAGATATGCATACGGTGTGGCGCTATTTATTTGTTTATTTATTTATTAGTCTTTTTTTGGTAGGGTGGCTCCATCAGTCGTTAAATACTGTTTTCCGTGGAGGCCCTACACTATCATATGGAACATAACGTTGGGACATGGAAGAGATATTTTTTATTATCAGATTTAAAATGATATAAAACCTGGGAGGGGGGGGGGGAGGGGGGTCATCATGTTCTTAATGTCCATTTTGACAGGCTCGTTGAAGCATACTTTACAATATCTTTGGAATATCAAAAAAGTAATCGCTAATCTAACTTGTAGGCCTACTCAGCTTGTGATGACGAGTACAATATTCAGTTGTTTCTCTCAAGATTCTTACACTATTGTACACAAAACTATTAAAGCAGTATGAAACTACGATCCCTTTCCCCCCTTCTTTTTTGTCTTCATTGTGAAGTTCTACTTGTACCTTATGATACAAAGAGGAGATATTTTGGGAAAATCAGTACCTGAACTTGCCATTAACTTCACGTTTTCGTGAACAAACCGATTGTAAATAGAGAGGAATTTTAACTAAACAAAAGAGAGGCAATCTGTCATGCCGTTTGATCAAGCGTAAACGTGAATAGTTTCCCTTTGCCAGATTCATTGAATTATACACAGTTAAATTCATGCTCTGAAACAGTGCATTTTAATGGCTCGTTGAAAGATAACATCATGGGAATGAGCAAAATGAATATGAGCTCGAGACTATTGTCTTAAATCAGCGGTTCTAAAAGAAATAAATTGAATGTTCCAATAATCAATTAGTATAATGTTTGAAAGGGCTTCCTCTTCAAATCAAGAACCGTGCTGAAAATCGTGGATCAATCGAGCCATGACTCTTTTTAAAATTCAATTCAACTTTGTTTATTTCCTCCTTTTATTCAAATAAACCGTCATAGAATTAATGTTTGCATTTGTTTAAAGGGAGGGTGGATTCCCTAAAAACAAAGGGCTTGTGAAGGGGTCACCGTAAAGAGACATATTTGGCTTCATAATCACTTCAAAATATTCGGCGTTTATTAAAATAATGGGTTATTATTTGAATCACAAACGATCCAAAATGTTGCTATACGTGATGAAAATGAAATTAGGCATGATAGGTGGAGACACTAGAAATTGAAATGTCAGAGATTGACATTATCTCCATTTGAAGATAGAAATTGTGACTACTATGAAGGTATATTAGGTTTCTCTATATAGTTCGAATCAAGTCATGCAAGTAGTTTCCAAATCATTTTTTACATGATTGTTAAGAATGATTACAATTTGTTAGGCACCAAATCAACTTGAAATCAAGTGCTCAAGGCGCACTATACCTGTAGTGAAAAATATGTAATCACATAAACGCACTTGTACAAAAGTATGCCATGAATAGGATCAAACATATCGAGGAAGAAAACAATTACTGTATGATATCACATAATTTTTGTCTGCAGTTATAAATTTACCTCTTCGCTTCAAATTCAAAGTCAATACTATACTGCCTTTAAGTTCACCTGTTATTCTGAACTGTAGAAAAAATTGCGACAATGACAATGAAATACAGAGTCCTTATCCTTCTGATAAATCGTGCATTGTTCTTTTTGTTTTGGTACGCAGATTATCAGGTATTTCTTCCTATTATGAATGCCTGTTATCAAAAACAGGTACCATTTTTTCCTTTCTTGTACAAAATGGTGGTATCAACCTTCAAATTCACGGTCGGTTAAGCAACCCATATGACGGCTCAAATAGTCGTTTTCTCACGTATAACTCATTGGTAGAAATGTAATTGCAGCAAATAAATGCATTCTAATCAAATGCAATGTAGATTGAATAATTCGAATGGTAATCAAATGCATATTTGGGTAATGTTTGTTGAGTAGTTAGACTGATGTGATAATGAGTTTGTTATTCCTGTTTGAGACGATATAGAGGTGTCGTGGTAGTGGTTATGGCACCGGACTGTCGACCATAATAATGGTTCGCGGATCGAGTCCCAACGCGGCACTAATGTCCTTTGGCAAAACATTATGCCACTCTCAACCCAGGTGAAGTAAATGGGTACCAGGTAGGAAGAAATTCCTTGAATGCTTTAGCGCCTTATTTGTTATGGCAGCTCAGCTACAGCCGGGGTAATAGTATGATACTTTGTATGAAGCGCAGTAGAGTATAATTCATAAAGTATTGTAGCTGCGCTAAATAAATGAACCCATTACTATTATATAGGGACGTTGAACCGAAATGGGTGTAACATTTATTCTAACTTAGTCAACAAGAGCGGAATACCAGTAGCACAAATCAACATAGGCCTATATTCTGAGTCATGTTTGCCCGAAGCATTCAAATTTTACCAATAATCATTTTATCTGTAGCATTTATTGGTTTAAAAGTCATTGATATCGGGTCATGTTGACTTACCACGCGTGAAAACAATCCTTTAATTGCGGAAATAGTGTTGCCCTGTATATGAGTTCATAAAAGTTACATCTTTTGTGTTCATTTTATAGGCTGTGGTGATGTCACGTTTGATCTTGATGAAATGAGAGAATTATGATGACATGACACATAATGCATAACCAAAAGAAATTTGAATGCGTAACATACACATATACAAAATGTGATGTAATCAAATGCTAATTAATAATAAACTTGCCCATCCAGCCGCTTGTGTTTATTGTTTTCTTTTTAAAATTCTCTCCTCACGAGTCTCAAGACGTCACTTGAACTTTACTATCCAATGATAAACCCATATGATACACAAAGACAATATTAGATAATAGGAATTAGCCAAAGTACGTTTGCTTTTAGATACTGATACCCCAATGGTTCCGTGCATTATCATATAGTATTTGTGTGACACTAAAAAACGTGGTAATTGCTTTAAGCGCCGCTGCACCATGCCATGTATTATGGAGGCCCTAACCATCCCCCTCCCCGCACCACACATCTTCCAAGAAAAAAACCTCTTACGGACAATATGACGATTTACGTCATTATCTTTACAATACCACTGGTATAAGTACCTGAGTGACGCCATGCCATGGACTCCCCCCTCCCCCACACATATCTATTCCAACTAAGACAAAACTATCTTATGGACGATTCGAACATTTATTTCCGATCTATACAAACTGGTATAAAGAGCTATAAACCTGAATGGCTCTTTTGGGACCAACTCTGTCGGGGTTAAAGCCAGTCAGATGTTTGGCGCTCTTAAGCCATCAACCAAGAGGCATTGTCCCGGACGGACAGGTAGTACATCAACATCATAAGCCGATTTCGAGGCGATTCTTGTTACCCCAGTACAGTACGTCAACCTTGGAAATTGTTTGGAGACGAAATATGTAGGTCCAACCATAGACCTACCACCACCCTCCACGGTCCAACTGGCAGTGCATGGTTAATGCAGCCAGTCGTTAGCGTGCAAGAGGCGAATTTGTAGCCATCGGGGCTTTGCATGCACTTCGATCTTGATTAACAAGTTTATAATCTCCCAACCCCCTTTCAGTGGGGGTCTTTGGAAGAGAGGACTAAGCTAGGGGCCAGTTTAGCCACCGCCCATTTTATCCTGAAAAGGGATAAGCATGGATTTCTTACTTTTAATCACCTTATTTTGAGGAGCCCCCCCCCCCCCCCCCCTCTTCTAAAACAGTTTCGCGAAGCCTGTGATGGGTATTTTCTGCTTGCTCTAAAAAAGGAATATTCGCATTTTCTTAAAACAAATATTGATTTCATTTCACACAAAGATTATAAATACATATTGGTATGAAGCCTGTCTAGTTATTATCAATATCAGTCATTTGGAGTTTGGCAATTTTATCGGTGAATTTTAAATGAAAACTTATATTTGTAGTCGTATTGTTGAAATTCCCAATCAAAAGGAACTGGTGCAGACTGCTATAAAACAAACGGATAATGAAAAGGGCCTTTACGCTACGCCAGGCATTGGAAGTATTCTTACCTTGCATGTATCCGAACCAAACGTTGAGTAATATCACCCAAAATAATGAAGAGTCAGTAATTGGTCGCTGTATCAATACGTTTGTACTCTGAAATATAACTCCTCTTCAAGCATTATAAGCCAATTAGTCCATGAAGATATCAGTCGAAGAGGAACGATAATTGTTGTCTTCTCTTATCCACCGACACCGAAAAACTGCAACTCGACTCAAGCACCGGTACAAAATGTCGAATATCGTAGAGAGTCGACTTTATCACCACACACGCACTCCTCACATACAAATTTTAACGCACACTCCTTATGACCATAATTCACCCTTTTTTCCGACCGCACATAGAATAAATACGGGAAGAATAGACGAAAAATACGCGGGGTGAAAAAGAACAAAAAATCTCGTGTCGCCTGAAAATCATAGAAGCGTAGCGAGAATGAATGACTCCATATGAAAATGCAAAGCTGGAAAGGTATACAAATCCTAAAGGGTTGTTTTCGATTGTTCAGATTTTGATGCTGCTTTCTAGGTTAGCTGTAAAAGTGAAGTTTAATAATTGGACCTCATTTATCTACATCAGATGATCTAAGCCAGTTATTTCATTCAGAATATTATTTTTGTTGTTGAAAATTACCTGCTTTGATATCAGTATGACACGCACCATAAATTGTGAAAACTGTGATGTGTCAGATATTTAGCCGATAAGCTTTATGTATAGTGGTCAGGCTGTTTGCATGAAGTCAAAACAACCTGTGAAAGGTCTACTTTGTGAACTGGAGTGTTAAACGGTTACCGTATCGATGGTACTGAGAACGAATTATAGGACAACTACCGCACATGCACACCATGAGTAAACTACCACAAGGAATAATATCCCGGACGACAACAACTCCCTGAGAAGTACTCAAGGGGCACTATAATTCCAAGAACAACTACCCCAATCACCAATATGAGCGCCGGACATCTACCCTATCCCTTCTACAAATCATATTCGGACAAATCATATACCCTAGGACAATTACTATCAGACAACTAGCCCACGTGGCAATCCCCCACCCTTCCAACTGGTAACTAGCAATTGAACAATAATCTCTATGAAATACTGCCCTCAAATAAAATTTTAAAAAACAGGCAAAAATCAATAGGACAATTACACCCAAACAACTATTTACATGTATTAGTAGTTGTCCGAGCGGGCAATTATGCAAGGGGTATGCGTCTAGTACTTGCTGTAGTTGTCTATGGGTAATAATGGGTCGGAGGGATACTTGTCCTAGGGGAGGGTTATCCCAGGATATTTATCCGGGGTAGTTGGTTTAAGTGGTCCTTGTCGTAGGGTATAGTTGTCCGAGGTATTTTTTCGGTGTTATAGTTCTACAGGTGGTCAGTAAGTTGTTGTCTGTAGTTAGTTGTCCGGATGAGATAGCACGCAAGGGTCGGGAAGCTTATCGAATACTGAGATTCAAAACATTATATGGACGAATTGATGATTTCATGAATCAACAGTTTCGTTTAAAGCAAGCATATCGATGTTAAATTCATGAATAAATTTACAGAGGCGTGTGAATGGCTGGTACATGCTATTCAAAAAGAGCTAGGGTAAACAAACCGCATGATTGACAATTACACAAACTTCAATGCCTACAAATTCTTCTTTCAATTCGCTACGGTGACTTTGATTGTAGTCAGCGGTTCTGAAAATGTTTTCTTTTCTTTTCTGAAAAATGAATTCAGGAAGGCATTTTTTCTGGCTTGTTCTGTGTAAAATGGAAAGGTAGAACCCTTTTCGCCCCAAAGTCAACTATAAGAGACGGAAGTCGTAGCTTTTATTACAATAGGGCATAATTATGTTATTTTTGAATGAAAAGGGTTAGGACTGTTGAAGTGAGAAATTGATTAAAACGTGATACCGGAAGAAGAACAAATACATGTAGTTACGATATCAATACAGAGATATTCTGAGACAGGGTGAGAGAAAGACAGAACAGGGAGGAGAAAGAAAGAAAACTAAAGAGAAGAGAAGAGACGAGAAGAGAATAGAAGAGAATAGACCGGAACAGAAGAGAGAGATGGAGAGAGAGAGAAAGAGAGAGAGAGAGAGAGAGAGAGAGAAAGAGAGAGATGTCGATGTGAAAGTGTGACTCAAATTATCTCCAATCCTAATATATTTATGGGAAGGAGTAGTGAAATAACGTTTATTGGAGTCAGCTGTCAGCTTCTTCTTTTTTCTCTTACTTAATATATATCTCCCGTTGAACAGTCGATCATACCACTAAATGATATGTAGTCACAATCCAATTGATTAGACAAAATAAGGGGTTGCAGCCCTCAGAGACCAACATTGCCGTGTCTTTCTGGCCTTCTAACTTGTTTAAAGGTTCGCGAGACCGACTTCCAACGGGACATACAATGTCGGTCTCATAGGCCTTCGAGACACTTTATTAAAACAGGCGGCCCTTGAGACTGACAGCCAATGGGGCAGACAATGTCGGTCTACTGGGCCTTTTCGACACTTTATTAAAGCCGACAGCCAACGGGACAGAGACAATGTCGGTCTCATAGGCCTTCGGGACACTTTATCAAAACAGGTGACCCATGAGAACTACAGCCAACGGGATAGACAATGTCGGTCTACTGGGCCTTTTCGACACTTTATTAAAGCCGACAGCCAACGGGACAGACAATGTCGGTCTACTGGGCCTTCTCGACACTTTATTAAAGCCGACAGCCAACGAGACAGACAATGTCGGTCTCATAGGCCTTCGAGACACTTTATTAAAGCCGACAGCCGACGGGACAGACAATGTCGGTCTCATAGGCCTTCGAGACACTTTGTTAAAACTGTGAGATTCGGCCCTTGAGACCAACAGCCAACGGGACAGACAATGTCGGTCTACTGGGCCTTCTAAACACTTATTTAGAACCGGAGGCCGATGCGACCGACAGCCAACGGGGCAGCTAGAACAAGTCGTTCTCGTGCAGTGAGCCTTAATTCTATTCACGTTATTAAAACCGGCGGCCCTTAAGACTGACAGCCAATGGGACAGACAATGTCGGTCTCATAGGCCTTCGAGACACTTTGCTAAAACTGTGAGATTCGGCCCTTGAGACCACCAGCCAACGGGACAGACAATGTCGGTCTCATGTGCCTTCTAGGCACGTTATTAAAGCCGACATCGCACCAAGCTATATCTTCTATTTTCCCTTATAGTATGACCGCAGTAGGTCCATGGTATGACAGTAGGGACTTTTAGATTTGCACGTTTACAGCTTTGACTGCAACGTGTGACGTCATTTTAAGGCACTGCGCATGCGTCACGTCGTCTCAGTCGGCGATCGAGAATGCGTCAACCTTGATTTTCCTAAATCTAGTACGGTACTTGTAATAGTATATGCCGCGTGCGCATAAAATATACAGTTCCTCAGGTAGACAAAGGATCATCCCTTCCCTGCTATTATGTAAAAATGTGTAGAACAAGTGTCACATGCATATTCACCTGTTCTACACATTTTTACATAATAGCAGTGAAGGGATGTTCTACCACAGCAATAGGCCATTTTCGTAAAGTAACCAAATTTAATGCATAGGTCTTTGTGAAGTGCCTCAATACAAACTATTTCATTCACCTGATAAGAATAATAGTATTTCAATAGACAGAATCCTAACTGCATACATTAGTTGTTGCCACGTTGGACAAACATTATGGCCCGAATTCACAAAGGAGGTTTGTCGACAAACCTTGGTTTTCGTACGTCATATGACGCGTTTTACGCGTTTTTTACAAACCTGGTTTGTAAAGAACAAAAGGAGGTTTGGCGAAACAAAAGGAGGTTTGAGCTCAAACCTTGGTCTGAGCTCAAACCTTGCTTTGTAAATTCGGGCCTATGGCTTGACCTACCTAGCAACACTTAATATATATGCAGTTGCATTCTGACTATTGAAATACTACTATTCCTATCAGGTGAATGAAATAATTTGTATTGAGGCACTTCACAAAGACCTATGTACGGAAGCTTAAACGTGCAGCGCGAAGGCGAGTTGTTTAACTCGCCAAGGCGCCTTGTTTCGGCAAAAAAGGCGAGAAGGCGACTTGTACAAACTCGCCAAGGCGCCCTTTTTAAGACGAGATGACGAGAAGGCGACTTGTACAAACTCGCCAAGGCGCCCTTTTTAAGACGAGATGGCGAGAAAGCGACTTATACAAACACGCCAAGGCGCCTTGCTTAAGACGGGAAGGCGAGAAGGCGACTTGTACAAACTCGCCAAGGCGCCTTGTCTAAGACGAGAAGGCGAGATGGTGACTTATACAAACTCGCCTAGGCGCCTTGTCTGATACGAGAAGGCGAGAAGGCGACTTATACAAACTCGCCTAGGAGCCTTGTCTGATACGAGAAGGCGAGAAGGTGACTTATACAACTCGCCAAGGCGCCTTGTCTAAGACGAGAAGGCGAGATGGTGACTTATACAAACTCGCCTAGGCGCCTTGTCTAAGACGAGAAGACGAGATGGTGACTTATACAAACTCGCCAAAGCGCCTTGTCTAAAACAAGAAGACGAGAAGGCGACTTGTATAAACTCACCTAAGCGCCTTGTCTAAGACGAGAAGGCGAGAAGGCGACTTATAAAAACGAGCCTAGGCGCCTTGTCTGATACGAGAAGGCGAGAAGGTGACTTGTACAAACTCGCCAAAACGCCTTGTTTAAGACGAGAAGGCGAGAAGGCGACTTGTACAAATTCGCCAAGGCGCCTTGTTTAAGACGAGAAGGCGAGAAGGCGACTTGTACAAACTCGCCAAGGCGCCTTGTTTAAGTCGAGAAGGCGAGAAACCGACTTGTGAAACTCGCCAAGGCGCCTTGTTTAAGACGAGATGGCGAGAAGGCGACCGTGTACCAACTCGCCAAAGCGCCTTGTTTAAGACGAGAAGGCGACTTGTACAAACTCGCCAAGGCGCCTTGTTTATAGCGATTTTGTACAAGTCGCCTCGTCTAGAAGGCGACTTGTACAAACTTGCCAAGGCGCCTTGTTTAAGGCGAGAAGGCGAGAAAGTGACTTGTACAAACTTACCAAGGCGCTTTGTTTATTAAGAATAGATAATCATTCATGTTAGTCCATGGTCCAGATAAGACACCCACCCCATCCCCAGGAGGGGGGGGGGGGTGGACTATTTATTATTGGGTAGTAATATCAAGTTCATCTGGTAGCAAGGGGCAAAAGTGATAATTCATGAAAAAGCAAATCACATCTGCCATTTACATAGTGACACACTGATATTTGATTAGTGACAATAGGAGTTCTTGCTCCATATTTTCCATGGAAGTGGGGTATAATGAGAACAGTCTAAACGCATTATTAATTCAGATTCAAGTGATTTGTCACTTGCTCCTTTTTGCGAAAGTGAGCCAGACCTCGGTTTATATCATTAACATGTCATTCAAGGGCACATGATATTCATGTAGCGTCATGTATGTGTGGTTTGGGAAGTACCCCAATGGAACAATGCTTATTTAAAAGATCAGCTATTTGAAAACAACTAGTCTTCTTGTTTCTAGCCGTGATATTTACTGTCAATCCCTTTGCCACATTTCTGTTTGTAAATTCCTTCAAAGATATTGTATGTTTAAAACAATGAATCAATGAAGGTATCTGGAAAATGAAATAAATCTTCATGCCCAAGTTGACATTTTGGTCTAGAAGGATTATGGACCATTAAGCTTCCAGGTAGTGATTGACATGGACCAGTGGCTCTCTATATTTACAGACTATCATGATTGATTATTTTCACTCAGCAGTGCATATTTTTCATCATTTCATTTATTTTGTTCAGTTGTTGAACATAATTCCTGTGTAATTCTGCCATGCAGTGTCGCAGACTCTCTTGAACTGCACTCCTGCATCAAGCAGTAGAAATTATTGTTGATGCATGCTATGATTTCATCCATCTGTAGATTACTTGAGTCATGTAATTTATAGCTGCCCATTTTCTGGATTTGGTATCGCACCAAACTGTGGTACAAGCGTTCCACCACTGACATATCACAAAACAATCTGAAGAAGGTAAAAGGCTTGATGTTAAAAAAAGTTGATTGTGTTTTACAAGTTTGGTCATCAGTATGATGTTATTGTTGTTTTACCCTGTTGAAGACTTTGCTAAAAAAAAATAATAAAGAATATATAATTCCTCTATTTGTTGAAATATTGCGTATTCGAATTTCATTTAAAATTATTGTTTTCATGTAGGGAAGAGTGGGTTTTTAATAGTTGAGCCACTATTTGCATATGGTCATGCCCATGCATAGTTATCGTTGAATCTAGTTTTGAGTGAAGCTCAAATAGCAATACTGTATGTAGTGCATGTTACAACCGGTAATGTCGCAGCGGCGCATAATGTCACACCTACACATATTATTGAATGGGTCGAAACATGCGTTGGTAAATTTTGTCTTGCGTCGGTAAATTATGGCTTGCGTCAGTAAATTTTGCCATGCATGGGTAAAAAAAAAATGGATTTGGAGCAAAAATTTGACCCCCATTCTATAAAACGGATTTTGTCTGTCGATATGAATAGTGTGCATTTGGTAACTATAGAAACTAAGTCTAAACCCACTCGGTTGCACCTCGTGTGTTAAACCATTCCTTTCCTACCGAAACATTCAGAAATGAGCATCATTTGTATATTGGTGTGACATGCGTCGCTGCGACATTACCGGTTGTAACAGTGCATACTATCTGCTTGTTATAGGAAATACACACATACAGTTAGAATGGCACAACCTTCTAGACTGGATATAATATGACATACCTCAACTAACCCCTTACTTCTGTCGCTCAACCACCCTGTCAACTATGCCTTCATATTGAATGATGATAATCATAAGATAAATTTTCAAAAGATGAAAGACTTTGGAATAAGGCTAAAGTTATACAAATGTATGCTTTTTCAATAAATTATCACTTGAATATACGAGATGTATATAGGTTGGAGCACATGACTCGACTAACCCTTCATCGACTTGCTCAACTAACGCCACACCAAGGGTGCTGGAAGTTGAGGGAGGGATGGTTGTGGTGGTGGATTTGATAGTGAATGTGGCGATGATGATAGTGATGATGATGATGATGATGATGGTGATTTTAGTGATGCTGCTGATGATAGTGATGATGAAACTGATGCTGTCACTGATGATAGTTGCGATGATGATGATGATAGTGATGATGATGATGATGGTGGTGATGCTGCTGATGATGATGATGGAAATGATAGTGATGATGCGATCATTATCGTTAAGACGATCATCATGACTATGATGGCAATAATTAATTTGTAATTGCAATAGTTGCAAGAAAATCTGTATGGTAAACATGCCTACTACAAGTATGTAGTCATGATAAAAATCCCAAATTATATTATCTGCCAGCAGTAAAATAAGTTAGTGGAGATGTGTTGTTACAGCTCAATTGATTTGTGGGTGTGACAGAGGGGGTTTGTACACGGTCGCCTTCTCGCCATCTCGTCTTAAACAAGGCGCCTTGGCGAGTTTCACAAGTCGGTTTCTCGCCTTCTCGACTTAAACAAGGCGCCTTGGCGAGTTTGTACAAGTCGCCTTCTCGCCTTCTCGTCTTTAACAAGGCGCCTTGGCGAATTTGTACAAGTCGCCTTCTCGCCTTCTCGTCTTAAACAAGACGTTTTGGCGAGTTTGTACAAGTCGCCTTCTCGCCTTATAAGGCGCCTTGGCGAGCTTGTACAAGTCGCCTTCTCGCCTTCTCGTCTTAAACAAGGCGCCTTGGCGAGTTTGTACAAGTCGCCTAGACGCCTTCTCATCAAAGACAAAGCGCCTAGGCGAGTTTGTACAAGTCGCCTTATCACCTTCTCGTCTAAAACAAGGCGCCTTGGCGAGTTTGCACAAGTCGCCTAGACGCCTTTTCATCAAAGACAAAGCGCCTAGGCGAGTTTGTACAAGTCACCTTCTCGCCTTCTCTTATCAGACAAAGCGCCTAGGCGAGTTTGTACAAGTCGCCTTCTCGTCTTCTCGTCTTAAACAAGGCGTCTTGGCGAGTTTGTACAAGTCGCCTTCTCGCCTTCTCGTCTTAAACAAGGCGCCTTGGCGAGTTTGTACAAGTCGCCTTCTCGTCTTCTCGTCTTAAACAAGGCGTCTTGGCGAGTTTGTACAAGTCGCCTTCTCGCCTTCTCGTCTTAGACAAGGCGCTTAGGCGAGTTTGTACAAGTCGCCTTCTCGTCTTCTCGTCTTAAACAAGGCGCCTTGGCGAGTTTGTACAAGTCGCCTTCTCGCCTTTTTTGCCGAAACAAGGCGCCTTGGCGAGTTGAACAACTCGCCTTCGCGCTGCACGTTTAAGCTTCCGTACCTATGCATTAAATTTGGTTACATTAAGAAAATGGCCTATTGTTGAGGGTAGAATGAGGAACTGTATATTTTGTCCTCTTTCTTTGTCTGTCATGTAATTCATAGTGTTACTTCCTGCATGCATGTATATCGTCGAGTGCAATCTAAAAGATTTCTAATTGTAGTCAACATGGGCAGTTGAGTACGTTGACACGCATGATCAGTCGGCGTACGTTGTGTTCTCGTCTACTCAATCTAAAAGTCCCTATTGTATTGCCTTGTCGGACTTTTATAAGGGCTGTCTGTTTCTTTGGCATTCGTTCTCTTGTGATGACCCCGAAATGTGGAAATATAACAAAACATAAGACAGAAACCAATCAACGAAATTTATGTCATATAGATTAAGAACCAAACTAGTACACACCTAACTTGTATCACCTTTCCTCCGCGCAGTCATCGATGTGGAGCTTAATCAGCCCGTGTTCGTGAAGCCTCACCAGCAGATCGAACTCCTCGATGAAGTTGTGAATGACTTTGGTCGTGATGAGGAGGTCGTGGTAGTGGTAGGGGACTGCTTTGCGCTCGGGTGAGAGGCTGAAAGGCCAGAACCCGAACACATGTATCTCCTGACAAAGGTGGAGAGCCAGAGTGATGGAAAAGAATCCTGAAAGGATAACATAAAAAAAGAATATGTTGCTTCTTCTTCCTTCCCCTTTTTCCCTTTTCCTTCTTATCTGTTTTACTTCTCCTTGTTCGTTTCGTGTTTGTAAATTGTATGTTGTTTTGAAATATTGTCTTGTGTTTACTAAGTCTTCGTAGGCAAAATTTGAAACATTTATTTTTTTTTTTCTGGGGGATCCACAAACTACAAGCACTGCTTTTTAGTGGATCCCCCATTTCCTCAGAAATTAAGAATTTCTTGTAATAATTTTATTATGTGCAAAGTTTATTTGTATAGTTTCTTGAAAAAATGAATTATGTATGAAGTAAAATGTAATATCTTTGTTTACCTTTCTGTTGGAAATGAAATAAATATGAATCTGAAAAATATGAAAATAATGACGATAATAATAATAATAATAATAATAATAATAAAAACAATTTGATCTTAATAACCCGGGGCAGCCACAAAAGAGAACATATTTTTCTTCTTCTTCTAAACGTGATTGCGCAGACTTTCGAAAACCTTCCCAAAGCCATTTCAACAGCCTTGCCCATCCCCTCTTGGAATATGCAAGCAGTACAATGACGTAATCCGAACTTGATTCCAATGGGAGTATAATGTAGGGTATTGAAATTGCCGTCGAGTTCATTTCTCGAAAGTCTTTGCAATCTAGCATTAAAGATAAACTTGAGTTCTGGTAAAACATGGAAAATTAATTCTCACAGAATCAAACGAAACTTACACTAAATGTTCAAGATTACAAATAAATGTCATTTGCCCAACAGTTTTGGTAGAAAATGTATACTGGCTGAGTCATGAGCATAGAAAGATAAGGAAATCAAGGTATAGGCCCGACACCATTTTGTGTAGTCCCATATACATCTTTCTGTGTACACTGTACAGTGCTTGTTACTTTACCAAGACTGGGCCAAATTTATTATCATTTTGATGACTCCAGAACCTTGCAGTACACACCAATAATTACATGCTACATGATCAAATTTTTCTGATCCATTCCACACCTTTTCTTTCACAATGCAATCGCATGACAAGAACTCAACTTTATCTTTAAACAAGACTTTCTAGGGATATACCACCCTGCATCCAACTACCTCCGTCATCCAGAGCGTTGAGAGGACCGTCAGGATTCTAGAGATCATCTTCTTGAGAAAAAATATGAATGTCGGTCCCAGCCCCCCCCCCCCCCCCCCCCCCCCAACCTCTTCTTCCAATCCTGCAAATATTAGAATATGCATTGATTTTAGCGAGCTCTTGGAATATGTTGATATCTCAACAACAGTGGGCGCCCTTTTCAAACGTCATTGGACTTATATTGATGCTCCAGTAGTAAATGAATATTTCATGTAATTTCAGAGAAGGTATTTTGATTAAAGATTAGTTGAATCGAGGGATAATAAGTATAACAAGATGGTTCAGGTATTTAATAGAGATAGAAAGCTGAAAAGAAGCAGACAGGAAAATGGAGAGAGAGAGTAAGAGGGAGAAGAGAGAGAGAGAGAGAGAGAGAGAGAGAGGGAGAAAGAGAGAGAGAGAGAGAGACAAAACGAAACAAAAAGTGACAACATGAGTCCTTGCATTGACTCGTTATTCAACACAATAGATAACATTTACAAGCATGGGTAAACCAGTGAGAAAACTAACGAAACAAAATTGACCTTCCAAAACTCCTCAAATCTTACGAAAACTAGCTTCTCACGATCATCGTATCCCAGAAATGAAGACGATTTTGCTCTTACCCGATGACATCTTGAGTTTGAGGCCATTCTGTCGCCAAAAGTCATTCATCTTCACGTTAATTCGCGAATTCCACAAGACGAGCTGTCCCTCCCCCTTCGGAACAACTCGGCAGCCTCTCGTGATCAATCGGACCAGATCGGTCTCGGGGTAGGTCGGGAGCCGAACGAGTAGAATTTTAGGGAGGGGCTTGGAAGTATCTTGGAAGAGCTTGTCTGGGAACGGCGTCGATGGTAAACAGGTTAGGTTGAAGGTTTCGGATGCATTCAGACTGGATTAAAGATAATTTCATTTCATTTTTATTACAAACAGAATATAAATATACAGTAGGCTTGCGGGTGCACCATGTGAGAGAGAGGGAGGATTGAGGAGTCCTGAAAAGGACTCTCGGTAATCTTTCTTGAGGGTGTGTAGTCCTGAAAAGGACTTTTGGTCCTTCTCGGTCATTACCGAGTCATTACCGAGAGTCCTTTTCAGGACTCCTCAATACTCTCTCTCTCACATGGTGCACCCGCAAGCCTACTGTATATCTACATCACCATGCAAGCCGATACTTACAAGCAGAATATAAATAGTAAACACGATTACAAATACTTTCCAAAAATCAACTCAAGGGCAATTTCAATTCCCTTCTGTATTACCCACATAATTCATGTTAAGCTTCGTCACAAAGGTTCGTACGAACGATGATGCGTTCGTACGAATCTCTCTGTTTTTCCATTGTCTTCCCGAATTTCGTACGGCGTTCGTAGCAGTTCGTAATGGCATTTGTGACCGAGGCTTTAGGGTAAGGTAATTGTAATGTTTGGGGGAATTTGACAAGATGACGCATAAGGCTAATGTAATTGCCTGTTGATTTTGTGAAAGTCTTCTCGATCATGTCAGTGAGAAACAAGGGAGTCGCTAAACCGATTTGCAGGAGAAATAATTGTAATCTGACCAAACTTTGCCGATAAGTTAGCTGAAATGCTACATGTATGTGCAGAGGTGTTGTTGTCTAGTGGTCGGCTCCTGTTGGTCGACTCCGGTGTAGTAAGTGGGTACCTGGTAGAAGTTTCCCTTGAAATACTTGTACACTGAGCTAAAGTCAAAGTAATAATTCTCGAGGTTCTTTGGAAGCGCGTTGGGACGTTATGTCATATTGTGATATGAGCTAAACATAGCCATCCTGTCGCTGCATTTGATTGGCTCAATAGGATCTATACGTCATGCGCTAGTCATCAATATTCATGCTACGCACGCACACAGAATCTGATGCCATAATTTATCAAATATGAGATTTCATACAAAAATTACAAATGCAAAGCTAAGTTTACTTGAAACAAGTGACATTGCGACAAAATCGGGAGGCTTACCATTAACGAATGACTACCCAGGTCGTAACTTGTTTAAATCATTGCGACATATAGTGGCATACTGGTTAATTTAGTCCAGAATCTGGCCGATTTAATTTTGAATTTGATCTCCACCTCACCGGACCAACGCAAATATTCTTATATTCAAATATTAATATGCATTCTAGGATGGCTATATTACGGGGAAAAGACGCGGCCGGGATAGTATTAAAACCATCATTGTGTCAATACAGACAAACCTTTCTCAGTGGCTACCTCTCTCTATATAGAGGCCACCTGTCTAAAATGGTCATTCATTTTGCCTCCCTCGAGAGAAAAATATGTGTTGCAGAACCTGTATATAAAGGCCAACTGTCTACAAATGCCGCTTTTTAATGTGTCCCCATTCGATATCCTTAATAGAAAGACTTGACCAGTATTTCGTAAAATGTTAAGTTAAAATGACCGAAAAAACACCAACAAAATTATTCCATATAATAATAATAATAATAATAATAATATTGGATATTTATATAGCGCACATTATCCACCCTGCAAGGTGCTAAACGCGCTCCAATATTACCCCGGCTCTGCAAGGCTACCGATTTCGGTGCTCACAGCATTCAAGGAATTCCTTCCTACCGGTCCTTATTTACTTCACCTGGGTGGAGTGTGGAAAATGTATAATGCACGTACTGACCTTACTTTAGCGAGACTTTTCCCTGTTTCCGACATCTGGTTCGTTCGCTTTCCAACATCGACCATGAAATCGTCCGATGTCGGAGCGTTGTTCATTCTGACACGTAACCACGGTAACGGGGAAGAAAGGCGACACCGAGAGGTCAAAGTTTGAAATAAAATTGAATTGAATAAATTGGATAAGAAGTCAATAACCCGGTCAATAACCGCGATAAAACACAAATATAAATCCATCCTGAATGTTGAATTAGCATGTCAATGCACGTGCGGTATATACCAACAATTTTACCCATTTCGCATTTTGATTGAAAAGTATTATGTGTCAAATAACATAGACAAATCTGATTTTAAAGGCAATGTATAGCGTTTAGAATTTAGGACCCCATGGATTTAGGAGCGGCAAAAAATATATAGCAAAGCAGAGAACCGGTTAATGTGTTTAAACAACTGGATTTTGTAATTTATTGCGTTGACTTTGCACACCACACGCGTTTGCAAAATCGACTTCGGAGACAAGTTAAAGACTTGCGAAGCAAATACTATTTTTAAAGGAATACCGTTATAGTACCAGTGGACAACGTATTTTCTTTAAAGATTTTCTGAACTAACTTTGGTATGGTATCATGATTATTTGTCGAATGTATTTTTCAAATCATTATTTTGCATTATTAACCTCAATGTCATTAAATTGTTTGCATTTTATCTATGACTCTACAAAAGTATGAAAATAAGAAGTAATAATGAAAATTTTATATTTTACAGATCGGAGTCATTCTTCTTTACATTGATCATGTGCGTTAAATTAATTGAACATCTTGTATTGTATTGCTTACTTCATGTTACTACATGACAAGATAATCATACCGACTGATATTTGTTTAAAGCCCCACTGCACTACTTATAGCTACTTGCGCCCTCTATATAGCAAACAATGCCTAATCGTTGACCACTGGTTCCCCATGATCCTCTTTTTCTTCTGTTAAGTGAGAGCTGATTTGATGAGATAATCACCCGCCAGTGACCTTGCAGGGTGGTCCAATCCCTCCTGTAAACTAGTACAGATGGGCTTTAAGTGTAACTTTGAAGAAAATTCATTTTAATCAAATACAATACAAAATATTGCTTTAGTTTTAAATAAATCCAAATTACATTAATCCAAAAATTATCAAATTTTGACAAGAATCTCACCTGAACACAAAATCAGTACTATCAATCAACTGTCCACATTTGCTTCCTGTCAAAATTCCGCTGCTTCCAACCACACTGCATGTTTTATATTGCCTCCCGCTGTACACAGGCGCCTGCGAAATTGAAAGTTGAATAATGTTTATACGAAAGGGTCGTCTTAGGATAAAATGAAGAGGATATTACAATTCAATGATATCTATACACTTTTCTAGAATCGCTTCTGACATCACCAAATCCAAACCCTTGTCCTGGGGGGGGGGGGGCGTTTCACAAAAAAATTGTCATCAGTGACAAATTACATTTTTTTTGTTATAAGCTACTGAAATCCTTGCTTCTGATTGGTTGTCAACAGATTTGTCACTGATTTTTGTCATTTTCATTGAAAAAAGGCTTTGTGAAACGGGTCTCTGAACTTGTTTCAAAACCGAAGTGCAATCCGAAGTCTCTAATGTATTTGACGAAAAAACCCGAGGAGCAATCGACGGCGGAGCAAAAGCCGCTGGAGTAAATGTCGAGTCGCCGAATAAGGAGATAGTTTAGACCAAGAAAAGGAAGATGAAAATGGCAAGATCGTTTAGACGGAACTGAAGCAGGATGGATAATTGAAAGAAGGAACAAGAGCAGAACACTTACCGGCATATCGACACGAAGAAGAAGAAGATAAAAAGGAGGACGAAGAAGAAGAAGAAGAAGAAGAAGAAGAAGAAGAAGAAGAAGATGGAGAAAAAGAAGATAAAAAGGAAAAGGAAGAACAAGAACAAGAACAAGATGATGAAGAAGAAGAAGAAGGCAGAGAAAAGAAGATAACAAGGAAAAGGAAGAACAGGAAGAACAAGAAGAAGATGAAGAAGAAGATACAAAACAAAACAAAAGAACAAGAAGAAAAAGAGGAAAAAGAAAAGGAAGAAAGAAAGAAAGAAAAAAAGAAAAAAGAAAAGAAAAAGGAGAGAGAAAGGGTAAGAAATAGGACCCCCCCCCCCCCCCAAAAAAAAAAAAAAAAGAAGTTACAAGAGATAGTGTACTAATGAGCCTGCTCAAATAATTGAATTTACTCAATATAATAAAATCCCGTCTAGTCTACCAATATTGTTCGGCGTATCAAATTCAAGAACATATGTTCTTTGAAATAATGATGAATGTCTCATATGTTCTGAGGAGATCATGAAATGGCAGGAGTATTCCCACAGAATGTAATGTTTATATCATATTATTACATCAATGATTGCGGGGGCGAAATAAACGACAAGAAACAAGAAGAAGCTAAACGTGCGGCAACGCGAGGCAGGTCATGAGGAAGCCTGGGGCTTCAATGTGGATTTATGATGTTTCAGGCAGATATAAATATAGGTCCATGGCTATAGCAAGTCTCTGGTACGGGGGAAGGGGGTGTGGTTGAACGGGTGCAATCATCTTATTTTTACCCTGCCTTCCCCTTCTCCCTTTATTTCCCTTTGTCATTTCTTTCGCCATTCATTCGGGGAGAATGTGCCCCTTTCCTTCTTGTGGCTACGCCAATCATTGTGGGGGAGTATCTCGTGCAGAAGAGGATGGAGGAGTTGACAGGCAAATTTTGTTATTCTAACATTTCTCGTCATAGTTTATTTTGACTTGCTTGTGTCAGCACTATAATATCGTCAATATTAAGTTTCGGAGCGGGAAACTGATCATCTGAAACGAGATTAAATTACGATTTTTGTTAACATCAACAAAAATTGAATAAATGACACATGAAAGAGAATTCTATAATAATATAAACGAGCTTTCAACGCTCCGGACAGGGGTACATATACATTTGGTAATTGTACCCATACATCATGAACTACTGGTAGTGACCATCTAGTAGGATCTTATAGAAGGCGATAGAGGAGTTGAGAGGCGTTGAGAGGGGTGTATGCCTCTGGTAGTTGTACCCATAATTCGTCCACCACTGGTATCATACCCTCTGGTTAATCTGGTATGATCTTATAAAGGGGTTGAGAGGGGTTCAGAAGGGCGGTTACGTACTTTGGTAGTTTGACCCATAGATCGTGAAATACTCTCTAGTAGTAGGTTCTTATTATAGAGGTTGAGAGGGTATCAAACGGATTGTGTACCTTTGATAGTTGTACCCATAGATCGTAAAATACCCTCTAGTAGGTTCTTATAAAGAGGTTGAGAGGGATTGAAAGGGTTGTGTACCTCTGGTAGTTGTACCCATATATCGTGAAATACCCTCTAGTAGGTTCTTATAAAGAGGTTGAGAGGGATTGAAAGGGTTGTGTACCTTTGGTAGTTGTACCCATAGATCGTGAAATACCCTCTAGTACCCAGATAGCAAAATATCTGGGGCCCATCTGGGTTTTGTATGGGCTTACTAAAACCCACGTGGCCCATACAAAAACCAGATGTATACCAGATGGGCCTTCCTACCCAGAACCCACACATATGGGCCCCATGTGGGCCCCATGTGGGCCCCATGTGGGTTTTTGTTGGTGAAAATCGCACGTCGAACATCGGCTGGGCCCAGCTAAAAACCAGATGTATACCAGTTGGGCCTTCCCACCAAGAACCCACAAGTACCAACACATATGGGCCCCATATGGGCCCCATGTGGGTTTTTGGTGGTGCTAATTGCACGTCGAAGATTGTCTTCACCCAGCTGAAAGCAGATGTATACCAGATGGGCCTTCCCACCAAGAACCCACAGGTATACGGAACCCACGTGGCCCATATAAAAACCAGATGTATACCAGATGGGCCTTCCCATCCAGAACCCACAAGTACCAACACATATAGGCCCCATATGGGCCCCATGTGGGTTTTTGGTGGTGATAATCGCACGTCGAAGATTGTCTTCACCCAGCTGAAAACCAGATGTTTACCAGATGGGCCTTCCCATCCAGAACCCACAAGTGCCAACACATATAGGCCCCATATGGGCTCCATGTGGGTCTTTTGGTGGTGAAAGTTGCACATCGAGCATCGGCCGGGCCCAGCTAAAAACCAGATGTATACCAGATGGGCCTTCCCACCCAAAACCCACAAATATATCCCATCATTTGCATAATGAGTATGGGGTGCGTGCACATCTATGTTTTTTTACAATTTATCTAAATTTACAGGATATTTCCTAATTACTGATGATTTAGTTATTTGCAATTCATTTCGAAAATACTACAAAATGTAAATTGCCAATTATTTGGAAATTTCACTACTTTGTATGAATTACATTTAATTAAACATGAATTAGGAAAAACACTAACCAAGATCTAAAACAGATTCAATAAAATACAAGTATATGGAAATGTCTCATCACAGCAAATTAACCAAGTCTTCTTAACACCAATGCCTTTACATTGGGAAATTTTAGACGATGTGTTGTTGCCATTGACCAAATTAATTAGTACAAGTGCTACATAACCTACTAATTAAGTCTGCTAATTGGAGCTTTCAACTGGTTGAAAGTTGTGCCAAATGGTACGACTGGTCCAGTTAAACCCAACTGGTAACCCTGGAAATGGAAATGTGATAAATGAATTCAACTGGGAAAAATATAGGAACCCATTTAAACAATATGAAGCCCATTTAAAACCACATTGGCCCATATGGGACCAGATCAAACCCACTTGGCCCATATGGATCCCATATAAAAACCCGCTTATAGCCCATATGGGGCCATTATATAGAACCCACTTGACCCATATATAGAATGTGGTGGGTCCCATATAAAACCCACATTTGGCCCATCTGGTGCCCAATAGATAACCCTTGTGTATATTGATGGGCCGATTGTGGGGCCCATCTGGGTTTCACGTGGGCCCATCTGGGCCAAGTGGGTCCAATGTGGGCCGCCCATCTGGGGCCCTTCTATAACCCGGGTGCAGATTGCTGGGCCCCACATGGGGCCTATCTGGGACCCATCTGGGCCAAATGGGCCAAGTGGGCCATAATGGGCTGGCCCATCTGGGCCAAGTGGGCCAGCCCAGTTGTAACCAGATAAAACCCAGATGGGCCCCACAGCATTTTGCTATCTGGGTAGGTTCTTATAAAGATGCTGAGAGGGATTGAAAGGGTTGTGTACCTTTGGTAGTTGTACCCATAGATCGTGAAATACCCTCTAGTAGGTTCTTATAAAGAGGTTGAGAGGGATTGAAAGGGTTGTGTACCTTTGGTAGTTGTACCCATAGATCGTGGAATACCCTCTAGTAGGTTCTTATAAAGAGGTTGAGAGGGATTGAAAGGGTTGTGTACCTTTGGTAGTTGTACCCATAGATCGTGAAATACCCTCTAGTAGGTTCTTATAAAGAGGTTGAGAGGGATTGAAAGGGTTGTGTACCTTTGGTAGTTGTACCCATAGATCGCGGAATACCCTCTAGTAGGTTCTTATAAAGAGGTTGAGAGGGATTGAAAGGGTTGTGTACCTTTGGTAGTTGTACCCATAGATCGCGGACCACTGGTAGGACACCCTCCGGTATGATCTTATTGAACAGGACGGAGGAGTTGAGAGGGGTGTTGTCCCGAGTCAGAAAGGCGGAGTTCAGGAAATCCCTGCCCAAAAAGTCTTTGATCTGTTTCCTGCAGTAAAAGAAAAAGGAATCGAGGTAAGATGAAACAGAAGAAAGAAAATGATGAATAGGAATATTTTCACTTGGCAAAATTCAGACGTTATAAATTAGGACATGAAAAATGTTGGCGTCAGCGGAAAATTAATATGAAATCGTGGCAAGTCCTCTTTGTACAGTTTAAAAAAAAGTAGGGCAGTGTCAGGCAAACTTGATGATACACACAAATACCACGAAGAGGTGTAGTGGTCTAGTAGGTACGTCACCGTGTACACGGCACTGTGAATCACATGGTTTGCGGTTCGAGTCACTAACGTCCACCACTATTAAACGTCCTTTGGCAAAATATTAATCTACATTTGCCTTTCTCGACCCAGGTGTAGTAAATGGGCACCTGGCAGGAGTTTATTCCTTGTATGATTTGAACGCTTTAGGGCAGCTGGGCTAAAGCAAGAGTCATAAAAGTACTTCGTAGGTGCCTTGAACACCCCCTGGGATTAATATGTGCGCAATATAAATGTAGCTTTTATTATCATTACGATCATGATTTTAAATCATTCGTATGATAAATCTAGCAGTGAGGAGCTCAATAAAGAGAAGGGCTGGTGTATGCCCCCTTCCCATTTCCCCCCCCCCCCCCCCACTTGGCTGAAGTGAGTAACCACTGCACACTTCGCCCCCTCCCGACTCCCTATTTATCCATTCATTGATATACATCATAATCTAGATTTTTGTTTTTAAAGCAGGAATTAAAAAGACCAGTGCTTTAATTGTTGTGATAAAGATACACGAGAGGACAATTTATGGTAAAAACGGCTCTAAATGAAAAGAACATAGCTTATTATTTCATTTGTTTTGTATATAGGACCTTCAAAAGATAAGTCATTTGAAATGGGGAACCAGTTCTACCCACATTACCTGATTTAACGGGTGGTGACAATGACGAATAGACCTCTTTCAATTCGAAAGTTGTCGTCCGGAAAAAATCGAAACAAATACAATTCTCGTTTTATCTCTGCCTTTATATATTTTTGTTTCTTCAAGAATTATAATCTCTACCTTTGTTGAAGTTGTTGTGAACTGAATATATAACAGAGGGATATGTCGTTTTATTCTACTTGTCAATAGGGAAACTTATATGACCGTAGTCGGATGATATTGTGTCAGGGAATATACAAAAAGTACTAACGATTATTAAAAAACAAAATTAAACAAAATAATCCTGTTTTTATTTTTCAACTTAGGGAAACTTCACATTTAAAGTAAAATGAGATGCCTGTCGTCGGGAAAAATAGAAAGATAAGTCAGTACTATTTGTGTTGATCCAGCACTCCCATGTGATGTTTGGATGCAGTTGTCATCAAATTCTTTGACCCGGGATGACCCGTGGAAATAGGCCGGTCAAAAATGACAAATTCGGTTTCCTATTCAGACATTTCCGATCGTATTTATGGCTAGTTTCACACATCAAAACACAAATAATATAACAATTGTTAACTTTGAAGTTTCGGAGCGTGGAATTGAATCTCTGAAATGGGGTCGAGTGACGATTCTGTTACCGCTTTCATCACTCTCATAAATCAAAGGATAAATTGGAATTTCAATATCGTCTGTAATTTTGTCAAAGTGAAAAGTTGTTATATTAGTTCACGAGAAGGAAAATGGAAAAATATACAAGTTAGGGCAGAAATGGAGGAAAGATGAATAGGCTACGTGGAATACGGGAAATATATTTCAATATATTTCAATCGACATTGAACTTTTCATAAAATTAAAATTAAACAATGAAATTATAAAAATCACCAAACGTTTCATAAATCATAAACCCCAAAACTGTATTAGTTTTCAAGGGAGCTACACCATGTGTATGTAATATAACAACTTCACATCATACGGTAAATGTCTCCTGCAGTTTTTTCCACAGATAGTTCGTATAATACTTTTTATTTTTTAGGATAATGTGTCATAGAAATATTAAGTTTGGTTATTATGTATATTTGTAAATAACACTTTGACACGAAGTTATATTGTTTATTTATTTTGTATTATACCTTGGCGTTTATATGGTCTTTGGTATTCAGTAATTGTATTTGGAAAAATGCAGAAATCAAATCATATCAAATCAAAATATTTGTATTTTCAATTTACAATTTAGAGGTAATTTATTCAATAATTCAACAATTCAACAACTTTAACAACATCAAAAGGATTTATAAAAGAAACATAAACATAACTTTGAAAGGGGAAAAGTGCAGGCCCATAAAATCATTATAAATAGGTTTAGAAAACTAGTGTGTTTTTTGTTCTTATTTTACTCATATTGACTTTTGGTTTTCCTTTTAACAACATTTAAAGTTTTTTTAAGTTTAAAAATATCCTTTCTTTGAATCACTTATACGTTATTGGAACTCTGTGAATTTCAATTCCAGCCACAAATCTCTACCTATTATTAAGTTATAGCTAATTCACAGGTTTGAAATGACATGATTATGATTAAAATAATTAGTACATAATGGTTCAACTATGGATATTTTCTTTTTCTTTGTAACCCATGTACATGGATATGTATACGACATGTTATTTTGTTACCCACTTGAATACATTTGTAACATTGTGTTATGTTGTTGTTGTTAATAAATTCAAATTCAAAGTTGTGATACATAATTTCCAAACGGAAATAGCCAATCGGTCGATTTTAGTCAAGAAACATTGTTTTATGTGTGTTTTATGTGTGTTTTATGGCATTATGTGTGTTTTATGGCACATTGTTTTATGGCTAAATTAATATATTGACCATGAGAGGGAGCTATACAACATAAAGAGCTTATTATTTACAATTGCATAACTTAAGACTCAATTTCAACCGCGACAACGATCACTGAATATTGTAGGATCACATATGCTTCCAATATGTTAATTTGAACCAAATGCATGACCCCATACCAACACTTTGTATTACCTTTAATGTTAACCTTGAGTATGTGCTTCCGTGCAGTTACATACACGTGTACATACATGTAGTAGGTTTATAACGTTGAGTGATCCGAGGGGACATCCTGCCATAAGGATAGATGTACCGTAGACATTATATTATATTATATCCAGCATCAAAAATTTGTTGGCTTTTGATTGGTTGAGAGCTCGTCACATGACCATAAATATTTGAACTATTTTTAGAAAGTACTATATGAGAGTACTATTTGGGAGTACTATTTGGGAGTTGAAAAAAAAAATGTTTGACGCAGGATATAAAACAAATATACCATGCCTTCTATTCGAGGTACTGGTTAAACTATGGGCCTCGGTGACTCCAAAAGTAACATTTGCTTCGGGGCTGCGCCCCTCAGCAAATAATACTATTGGAGTCACCTCTTGCGCATAGTTTTAACCAGAACCTCTCAAGGCAGTGTATATTTCTATACTATGTCTCATTAATACTGAACACATGTAAACTATTAATAATGTTTGCATATTTGTGTTAAAACCAATCCCCTTGCTAAATTAAGAAGTAATCATCAATCTCCATTCTAAAATTGTAAAATGATCTAGACCTGAAAGTGTGTTTGCTTATCAAATGTCAGATATTAAACATGAAAAAGAGAAACTATATGATGTATGCTGACATACATGTAACTCTAATTTTCTTGTGTCAACATAAATGTCAAAAAAGGCCTGTCAACTTATGGGCTGATAAGTACTTAGTCATATATTTCAATCATTAAGGTATTTATCTCAGATGTCTTTTTTACTTTTTTCCACAGCTAATTCTTCCTCTGCTCTCCAATTTTTCCTCTGTCATTATATCATATGTGCAAAAGCATTAAAAATTAAAGATTACATTTTAACCATCAAAACATATTGCACATTGTCAAATTGTGATGACTGTTAAAGGAACTATGTGCCATTTGAAGGTCAAAAATGAATAGGTAAAATTCCAACGGCATTTGAAAGACAATACTTATTTAGAACTTCCCTCAACACGAAAGGGTTTGAAAATGCCTTTTTGTGAGAAAATAACGACCATTAGTTGTCCAATCGACATAAGTGATTGCAATCCCCTAAGTAATAGTCTGTCTTTCAGACCCTTGTACCGAATGGTCGTACGTTTTGTACTGCACACAAATTCAATCAGATTAATTTTGGCCATTAGTGGGTTATTTTGATGTAGACAAATGCTCCTGTACCTGTTACAGCTCATTTTATGTATGTTATTACCAAAGAAAAAAAGATGTCAGTCAGTCACTCAATAGTGTCTGACAGGAATGTCTAGAAAGTAAACGGGTTTCCTTGCATAATTTGACTACTAGGACACTGCAAACGATTACATTTCATAGATAGGACATACATATGACATATTCATGATACCTGCAATGTTCTACAGAATTTGATGTTAGCTGAAAAAGGGACATAGTTTCTTTAATCGACAAAAGAGTACAATGCACTACATAAAACTGTTTTTTCCCGAAGGTATAATCAATTCTAATTCAATTCAAGTTCACTGATAATGAATATCCTATCAGGAAGCTATAGACAGGAACAAACTATAAAGGGGAAAAAATACAAATATATGATTCATATATTTGGGTGTTTATATTAGTATGGGTTTACACAGCGCATAATACATATACGATGTCTCTAGGCGCTTTCGAGAAAATTAAATTTTTAAAGTGCGCTTTACAGAAACATTAATTAATGCGAATTTATGATTTAAAAAATATATATATGTTAGTGAAGTTAAATAATAATAATAATAATACAAAAATAATGATAATAATAATAATGATAATTATTATTGTAAGTATTATCGTCATCATCGCCATAGGGAGAGGGTGTGAAAGAGAGAGAGAGAGAGAGAGAGAGAGGGAGAGAGAGAGAGAGAGAGAGAGAGAGGGAGAGAGAGAGAGAGAGAGAGAGAGGCGTCATGAAGAAGACGGAGAAAAACAATACCTTAATCTCAGTAGATTATCACGCCTGAATCTCCACGAGGTCGAGTTGGAGCGCAATCTTTGGATCATCGACCGGAAGTCCAAGGTCAACCCCGGTTTCGGCCGGAGGTCGAGCCGGTCATCCATCCCATCATGGCCGACATCGTGTGATATCTTGGGTTCTTCGGTTTTTGCATCATCGTCGTTGGCTGCGAGGTGGAGATTGGCATGTCCGAGGTTGAGGGTCAATTGGGGCAAGGCTTGTCTATAAATTATGAACGATTAGCGAAGAAGAAAACAAGGCAAACAGAAGTGATTTAAAATATGATATTAATGTTTTGCAAAGTTATTTCAAATTGTTATACTTCTTGTGTTATAGGCATTAAACATTAAAATTGCATTACTTGATATCTATAAATTCGAAATACCTGGGACATTTGAATAAAATGTAAATTTTTACAAAATATGATAACATGTTAATGTGAATGTATTGAGCAGAAAAATATAGACAAGACATAATTATGATCAACTGGAGAAACATTGGCAGGTTAAGTAATTCCTATTCAATGAATGTGAACAAACAATATTAATAAAGTTTTTTGCTGACTTATATAATATATAACCTACATGATTCTTGTTCTATAACCGCGGAAAATCCTCCTACTGAATTCAGCCTATTCAAACTCGGACAAGGCCTACCAGACAATGCTCCAAACCCCAACTGGCGTAGCGTAGGTCCATCCATTGAGGGGTCACTTGTGTGATGGATGGGGCGGCCCCGTCATATTGGGTGGATTAATGGGGTGCGGGAGGGATTGATTACCTCTTTTTTTCACGACCCCCTCCCCTTCTATCCCATCCTTCTCCCCCCCCCCCTTTATTTTTTTATTTCTTTCACCGAATTCTATTCTTTCCCCTTTCAAAAGAGGGAGGGGGAGCATGTCCTTGGTTAGGGAAACCTCTGCCAATAATTAGATCTCAAGATGTGTTGACAACTCTAGATGTATAACATCAAACTCATTGCATACTTTCTTTCATCATATGCCCCCTCCCCCCCCCCCCCAAGGTGGCATCTCCTTGTAAATCGGCAATGCATAAACATTCTATATTTCAACATATTTTCACGTACGAGCTCTGAACACGTAAGAAGTGTTTTCATCTTTAAATTTTGCGACAAAAAAATGCAACGTTTCCTTTTTTTTAAACCGATTTTGTATCGCACAACTCTCGAGAAGGAGGAAAAGGCAAACAATAATAGGACATGGAAATATATCAACACCCCAAAGTATTGAAATAAGTGAAAATATAGGTTTTTTTCCTTCACTGCAATGAAGCCTAATCACTAGTACAGGTTCTATGGAGGGGAAGTAGCCATCGAACAATAGGAAATGTTGCCTTTCAAAGAAAAACTTCTCATTTTATCTTTATCTTCTAGTCTTTCACACGAATTTCATTCACTTGTTTTAAGGTGCAGTTTGGTAGCAAAACTTCTTTACGTTTCATTAAATAAAGATTATGTCAGAGTTTTAGAAATCATTATGGTATATAAATGATAATATCCAATGTTTTTTTCATTTAACTCTGATATAAATCTGTGAAAAATGGAATCAGTTTCCTGATTCGATTTCCTGATACTCCGTTTTTACAAAAAATTATAGCCCCCTAAAAAATAATGCAAAAATGAAAAATTGTAATAAATAAATAAATAAAAGTATCTTCAGATTATCGTTAATGTATGAGATTTATTGTATTATTACCAACGCCCCTTCTCTCCCCTTTCCTTTTCTTCTCTGCAAGTCACTCTTTTTTATTTATATTGTTGTATCTAAGTTGAGGGCTGCGGGCATGTCAAGCTACTTTGCTTATTTCTGTAGCCCTCCTGCATCTAATGTATGTTAATTTTGCATTCAATATATTTGTTTAATTTCGTTTATTATCTGTATAAAATTATATACACTTAAAATATTGTATCAAACCATATTATGTTCATGAAAATGTATGATGAAAAAAAGAAAAAAGATGCAGAAACCAATAAATCAAATCAAATCAAATCAAATCAAAGTGAGCGTAGTTTAATAGAGATTCCCTCACTACCTTTTTTCTTTTCCTGGAAATGAACGAGTCTCTACTTTAAGGATAATAATCATGTTTCCTCAGCATTCTACAATACATACTGAACAAATAAACAAGAGCCTGGTGTATCTAGAACATGGATTTACTTCTGTGGCTGGTTACAGGCTAGAATAACAATCCCTTCGCCAGCCAGGTTATTTTTTTATATCAGACAAGAGTACATTCATGTAAAACAACGCTTTGGTTTATATCGGTAATTGAAAACATGTTTCCCTGATTCCCTTGACTTGATTCCGAGTTCAGCCGTCCTGTTTAACTTAAAGCCACACTGCACTACGTGTAGCTACTTGCTCCCTCTATATAGAAAACTTCCCCAATCGGTGCCAGTTGGTCCCCCATGATCCTCTTTTTCTTATGTTAATTGAATGGCCGCTCAAAATGGCCGCTCGGTACATTTTCCCTGACATTCGGGCTATTTTTCAAGATGGCGGCCGACATTTTTTTTTTTTTTTTTTTTAAATCAAAAATAGATCCATTTTAGCAGTGTTTTTCATATTTTTTTCTTTAAAAAAGTCCAAAAAAAAGTCCAAAAAAGAGTCCAAAAAAAATTAAAAAATAGGAGGCGGCCCCCAAAAAGGAAGCGGGCGGGGACGCTAAACATGTATATTTTTTAAATGGCCTAAGTGGTGACCGTTGGTCCCCCATGGTCCCTTTTTCTTATGTTAATTGAGAACTGATTTGACAAGACAACCACCTCTCAGTGACCTTGCAGGGATGTCTTATCCCTCCCGGCCAAACTAGTACAGATGGGCTTTGAAATCGGAGCAAAATATACAGAAGAGAAAAGGAGGAAAGGGAGAAAGGAGAATATTATAGTCCTTTAGTATTATATGCACCCCAGCCGAGGCTACAGTGTATTATGAATAGTGTTTTGAAGGTTCAGTTGTGTGGAAATGTTCAAAATCTCGATCACTTTAATCCTTCGCATAATGATATCTCATCATTTCGCGCCCTTGACTTTGTGTGGTTATATAGCTTCCTAAATTCCGTCATCGGCGTCCTCTCTGATATGGAAATTGATTAACCACAGGTTGAATTTTCCAACTAATTGTACAACAAAACCAATATGCACAAGGGAGCGCTTTTTGAAAGGGTAAAATGCGATATGCTCCCCCCCCCCCCCCCCTATTTATCCAACTTTGGCTACCAATTCCGGGTTTAGTACATTAACAACAACAAAATCACGTAATTTTAATCTGTCCAAAGAGTCGTAGTCATTGATCTGATTGGAGTGTTGAGCGCATTTCTCTTTCCTTATCTTCTTCTCAACCCCACATGCAGCTCATCATTTAGTACTATTTTCTGTACCCTCGATCTCTCACTTCTTTTTGTCATTGTCTACTCTTTGTATTATGACCGTGTTCTTCTATCTTTGTCGTGTAAAATATGTCTTGTCCCTTTCTCGTCTCTGTTGGCATCCCCCTTTTTCTTTCCCCTATTTTGTAGTTCCTTTTGTAGTTACAGATTAGCTAATTTAATTACTCATTATTCCTAAGTATGATTTGAGGTGTTCACACTTGTACAAGCATTGCTTTTTAGTGGACTCCTCTGTTTCCAACATGTATTTCTTAAATATATTTTAAACGCTTATAATTGATTTGTAATGTTTTGTTGGAAACATGAATAAATTTGAAATTTGAAATTTGAAATTTGAATTTGATAGTTTGGACAGGGTATTATATACATCGGGGCGCATTTTCCCAGGCACCACCAGATAAGAGTCCATACGCCCCCGTGCAGCATTTTTTTTCTTCCGGATTTTGTCTATACAGCGTAGAATATAATGACCAACTGTTCGTTCATTATTTTCTTCGAAATTGGAACCAGAATCTGGGTCATAGTGATTCTTTAAACATGTTTGAACCGGATGTGATGTCAAGACTAGACAAAGATGGTATATCGATGACCCGTTTTTACCAGACTTTTGTTTGAAGAATGTGATTATTTTATTCAGAAAAGAAACGAAACGTAAAACAATTATCATTTGTTCAAGCTAGAAAATCAGTCGCCATATAAAGTGTGAGACGCTTTGCTTATGCCAATTTGAAGGTACTGAACAATGGAACGTCGAAAGGCAAAACAATAAAGTTCCTTATGTTTTTAATTTTCGGATACATTATTAAACAAGGATAAAATATTTTCTCATAATATTTTTTAGCATGCCCGTAATTTTATAGAAACCCCAGATTTACCGTAGATATGTATTCATTAATCAGTGATAAACGTGATAAATATCATGCATCCCTGCGCAGCGGCTGTTAATCTGTTCATGAAAACGATCTCACAGTTTAAAATGTTTTCGATCTTAAAAATTACTACTCTGTTTTTTAGGGTTGATTCAAATGTACTTTAGCAGTGGAAATCAATGCAGTTACATGTATATACAATCAGATTGTAATTTCCGTCATGGCCGAAACAGAAGCTATATCATTTTATCATACTGATAACTTTTGTTGTTAACTGTATTTCCTCTACTTTGATTCGGTACTGCTTTCACTATACACACACAAAAACGGAACTAAGTATGGTGAGTAAAAATCGTAGCTCACTCACTCAGTCGAGAGAATATATCTAATAAATGCATTATTTTACACATTTGGTGAATACACCACCTTTCTCTTAGTGAAATTTTACACACATGATATTTAAAACGAGTATGTGACCCGATAATTTTCTCGATGAGTCTTTTTACTCATTAAAGTACATGTAAGTACATATTGGATGAGTATTCTCAAACTTTAGTGACCGAATGAGTAAAAATATTCACAAGTGTGTAAAGTGGCTTTTTGCTCCCTAATATGTCACAGACTCTTTATTCGTTGGATGAGTAAAAAAACCTACAACCTCAGCTGTACTCGTCTTAGGAGCTATCTTACTCTTTGCATGCGTGTAAATATTTCTCTGATGAATATTCGTACGCGTTCGTGATCGTACGTACGTATATCATCACGTTTTTAGCGGCCGACAAGCCACAGAATAAGTGTAAGTAGATTTGATTTTTCTTAATTTTGAATCAGTTAGTAGCCAAGGGGATCCCTTGAATTTTATTCAGACTTTTTCTAAAACAAGTTAAGACTACCGATTAGATATAGAATCTTGATCTAGTGCTTAAATGTTGAAGCTCTTCTTGTGCACGACCGAAGTGTGTGGAGTGCATGGCGAAGGACTTCCATTTTAACAGTGACAAACATACAAACTCACAATTTTACTTCATAATTGTCGTTCGAGAATATACGAGAACCCGCCCGCGCATGCAATTTTTAGTGCGAAACACTAGGATTTCGTCGCACAGAATCCGTCGAAATCTCTGCAATCGAATGTTATTCGATTTATATTTGATATACATTTGTTGATTGGACCTGGTTTTTTATCGTATTTCTCGACATGGATATGCATGGTTTTGACGATACCGTGACCGGCACCACTGACGGCACCATTGCCGACAGCTCCAGCGCGGCCGGGAAGGATCAGCGGCAGAAAAAGGGCCGTAAGAACGGCGATTAACCTGACGAACTGAGTAATTGAAGCATTATTCACTAGTTGAGTTGGAGCGATTTACTCATAACATTAGGTTAAATAACTCACTTATTTAAAATACTCATTTGCCATGTCACTATAATGTCAAATTAACAAAACTCATTCCTGTGCGTTATTAAACTCAATGTAATGAGTCAATGAGTTTATTTAATGAGTTAAATAACTCACTTATTTAAAATACTCATTTGCCATGTCACTATAATGTCAAATTAACAAAACTCATTCCTGTGCGTTATTAAACTCAATTTAATGAGTTAATGCATTCAGTTAAGTGTGTCACTATAGTGTCAAAATTTATTTGCCTATTTGAGTAAGATTACCCAAATATTTCTTTGTGTGTAATACTGTTCATTGCCGAGTGTATCCATTCTACACTGTTGCCCGAAACATTAGGATATATTTCCTCCCCTCTTTCCATGAAAGGATTGTGATCATATGATTTGTTATTGGTAGTTATAGAGTGTATATCTCCTCAGCAGGCGCGTAGCCACGGGGGGGGGGGGGCACGTGCCCCCCTAAAATTTCCAAGATCGGTTGGAATTTTTTAGACCCCTTTTTTTTTTACCTCGATCGATTACATGTATGTGCCCCCCCCCCCCCCCCCAAACATCAAACTCTGGCTACGCGCCTGCTCCTCAGAGCTGTATTGATCAATCTGAAGAGTCCTAGAGATTCAATTAATAAAGTTCTGAGAAGATATAAACTTTATCTATCGAGATTTAGAGTAATATATTTTCTCAACCATTTCATGAAAAGAAGTACAAAAACATTTTTTCCAACCTTGATATGTGCAACAGTTTTGGCATATTGTGATGTGCATTTGTATGTTAACGATTTGTATCCAAAGTCGAAAATAAAAAGTGATTATACTGACCCGTCATCAACGACCACGGCCTTGTCCGATCTGCCAGTGTCGTCATTATTCCGAATCGACCAGGAGCATAACAGAACGCAGTAACCCATCGTACAGACGATGATGGCGATTTTCAGGATAGTCCCCCATCGGGGCAACTGTCGCGACATCGGCATCACTGCCGCCGCCGATGACCTTCCCGACAATGGCTAGCAGGTGTTGCGTTTGTGTTCATAGCGCATGAGTCTATAGTGACTAGCTTGGAAACATGTAATAGTAATAGTTTACATGTCAACATGTGCTGCTGGTTTAACTCCACTGAAGTTGTGGCGTGTAGTGGCGTTCCTGGTATGGTATTGGAAGAGTCCACTGTATTTATGACAGTTTTAGCGCCTGCAAAGTGTCTTTTTTTTCTTCTTCAAAAAACGTATTCCATTACGCTACGCTCTCCCTTTGTGCACGTTCAAATGAGAACGTTTGTTATTTACGTGCATTCGAAGCCTGACATCCAGCTTGTGAACCCGAAGAAAAATATTTATGTACAGAAAACCACCGTCAGAAAGAGTCAAAACAGTTGTCCTATGTTTCTTTCAAATCACGAAGAAATTTCACATTTTGTGCTCGGAGTTCTCCTTGAAATTGAGAAAGGAAAAAAAAGTTGTACTTGTACTCGAAAAATTAAGTAAAAACACTGTATAATAATAATCTGTAATACAGTGTCTCATTACGGGAAGACTAGTACACGAACCACAAACTTTATGAGCAGTTTTTTCCAGATGATGTTAACACTTGCTTTGCTGAGGACAAGTTAATGTATCTGAGCTGACATATTCAGATTTTCTCATAAACAATCTCAAAAACTTTGTTCAAATCAATCAGAATTTTCACATATCGTATAGTCAGAGTCTCGAGTGTAGAGATAAAGCGTTGTATTGGCCGGGCAGACGACGTAACTGCGAGTCGATTCAGATCTGGCGAGAAGTTATGAGCTCTTTCTAACCCGAACAAGAAATTAGCCGTATCTGAGCTGGCATACCAGGCTTACCACGTCAGAATCAGTCAAAACAGTTTTCGTAAGTTTCTCTCAAATTTCAGAAATTTTACATTTTGTGCTCGGAGTCTCGAGTGTCGAGATGATGCAGACAACTAGCTTTGTAGTTCATACAACTGATTTGGCGGGACCGTGAACATTTGCTTGGCTGACAAAAACAATTGAATGAACTAATTGGGCGGGGATACCAACACATAGCTCTCCTAGGTCAGAAAACGCAGACTTGTTCAAATCGTGAAGACAAATTCACAATTGTAATCGGAGTCTTGAGAGTCGAGATGACGTGTTCAAAGTAGATGCAGGCGACAAAATCGACGTCCGATTTAAATCCGGCGGGAACCTTAAACGCTTGCTTGGCCGATAACAAATTTATTAAATATTAGCTTTATTTGTCAGACTAATTCAAAACAATCTTCACATGTTTAAATCATGAAGAAATTCAATGTCTAGAAATCGTGACGAGGTAATGCGTTCAATAAAGGCAGACGTCGTTAACTGCCTTTCGATGTAGATTGGCGAAAACCGTGAACACTTGCTTGGCTGACAACATATTCAGTTCATGTGAGCTGACCTTCTCCTCAGAGCACAACCACAATTCTTGATACTTCTTCCATCTGTTGTGAACTGGGTTTAACGGACTATACGCGAGAGGAGATGCACACACTGTGAAAAAAATGGGCAATATTATTGCCCAACGTTGTGCCATAGTCAACCCAACCATCTATTGGGCAATATTTTTCCCAATGGCCCAACAGCTGGTCAAGATTTTCCCAACAAGTGGGCTACCGTAGTCGGGCAGTTGAAAGGTCATATCTTTGCTCAAATTTTGGTCAAAATACGAAACAATAATGCACGTGTGAAGTAGGGTGCTTACGTTTACCAATACCACTGGGCAAAATATTGCCCAATAGATGGTTGGGTTGACTATGGCACAACGTTGGGCAATAATATTGCCCATTTTTTTCACAGTGCAAGGAGGGCCCTATTGTTCCTTGGGGTACAAAATGATTTTACCGGTCTTAAAGGTACTATGTCCCTTTTGCAGCCAACCTCAAATTCTGTAGAACTTTGCAGGAAATATGAATATGTCATGTATGTCCTATCTGTGAAATTTAAACGATAGCAGTGTCCTCACATTCAAATTATGCAAGGAAACCCATTTACTTGCTAGACTTCACTGTCAGACACTATTGAGTGACTGACTGGCTTTTTTTCTTCTTTGGTAATAACATACATGGAAAGAGTTGTAAAGGGTACATGAGCATTTGTCTACATCAATAACCCACTTCTTGTGATGGCCAAGGTTAAACTGATTGAATCTTTGCGCAGCATAAAACATATGACCATTCGGTACAATTGTCTGAAAATCAAGACTATTACTTTAGGGCTCTATAGCCCTAAAGTCGATTTGACAACTAATAGTCATTATTTTCCCACTTGAAGACATTTTCAAGCCCCACCTTTTTTAGGGAAGTTCTAATAAAATAAGTATTATCTTTCAAATGCAGTTGGAATTTAACCTTTTCATTTTTTGGGCCTGTAAATGGGACATAGTACCTTTAAAGGGCGACCCTGGACTAGCTTGCCTGCCCCTTGAGTGGCGCGAGAGAGGCATAAGGTCGTTAGCGGTTAATCCCAAGCAAACGTTTAGCTCGTTAACAGGATACTCGAGACGATGAGGTCAAGACCAATCTTAAAGGTACAGTTAACTCGAACAAGACCAATCTTAAAGGTATATACAGTTAACTCGAAACGAATGTGAAGAGGGTATGGGAATGGCCGAAGAGACAGCCCACTTCCTCGCCAACATGTAACATAACAGTCTATACAGCAACTGTGATTTTTGCTATTTGCGACTTAGTGTCATTGATACATTGACCAATTCGAAGGTGATTGTATACTGGACACAGCCCTCATATACAAAGGTAAAATATCGTGGTAATTATTATTTTTCTTTTATCATCTTCATGATCATGATCATGTGATGATCACCATCATCCTCTTCATCACCACCCTCATCACCCTCGTCATCCTCATTCTTGGCCTCGCTACAAAATGAATTTAAAGTGAAACTGCAGAAACAACAGAAAGATGACAAATGAAGATAAACACCTTTACCATTTTTATTTCTTAGAAAAGAACAAACAAAATGAAGGAAATTTGACATCGTTTCTACTAACACATAAACGATATAGTTGTTCTTACTATAGCGCTTATAGATTTCGGTTGTAAGCGCCTTATAAACACCGTCTTTAATATTATTATTACTGCTCACACGATATTCGATTCATTTCATTTTGGGTTGGAGGTACAACACAGCCCCCAACCCATTAGACCTGATGAGATCAGCCGAGAGCATGGACTACAGATCTATCAAGCGCGTAGCCAGGATTTCATTTTAGGGGGGCGGTAGTGAGCACGCGCAGCGTGCGAATCACTTACAGAGCGCTCCCTAGGGGGGTTGGTGCAGGGAGGGAGGAGTTTCCCCCTCCCGCGCGAAGCGCGAAAGCTTTGACGTTTCATTGCATTATTAGAGAAAGAAGACGATTCGTTGGACCGTCCTCGACTCTTAATCCTTATCTGAATTCAGTTCCCCCACCCCCCTTCCGCGTGAAGCGCGGAAGCTTTGACGTTTCATTAAATTATTAGAGAAAGAAGACAATTCGTTGTACCGTTCTCGACTCTTAATCCTTTTTCTTCCTACGTCCTCTTCCTTTCTTCTTTTTTTTTCTCTCTTTTTTTTTTGGCCTGCGTTTTTTTGGGGGGCGACCGCCCCCACCGCCCCCCCCCCCCCTGGCTACGCGCTTGAGATCTATTTGAGGGTTGTGGAAGCTTTAGTAGGGGGAAGGTCATGACTTGTTTGCTTTTATACCATGAATCAAATTATTGATGTACAATACACAAAGGAACTGTAAAATAACGAGTGAACAGAAATATCATAACACCGCAACCCCTAAATGTATTACGGGCAATTGTAGACAATGTCCATGAATAAAAATGTTTTTTTCTCAGAAAAGGTAGTAGATAACAAATCACCACAATATATTGCCATCTCTAAATCTCCATTACTCGTATTTCTTTTCAGCTCGTGTCTCCAATCTCACGTTATCGCTTTCTACTATCCTACTGAACTATCACAGATCAAGGAATTCTTTGTTAACTGTCCAAATGGCAGGGCTTGAACCCAAATTATTGAACATGTGTGTTGACGACAATTCCATTCATACAGTCTCTTAAGTAGACCCAAAGGAGCTTTGCTGGTAACCTTTGACCTCCATTGTATCTTGAACTTACAGCTCCTTTTGGTGGTGCATTATGGGTTCTACTTTCAAGTTAACTTGGGTGCTCTAAAATAAGATGAGACGTCAATTTGATTCCAAGTGAAATAGCAAGAGTATAATAATGGTCGTAATAGTAATAATAATTAAAACAATAAAAATAGTAATAATAATAATAATAATAATCATCATAATAATAATAATAATGATAATAATATAATAATAATAATAATAATAACAATAATGACAATAATAGTCAGTTCGATTGATATAGTTGTGATGAAAACAGAACTCCTAACAATACATACTTTACGGACACACAATAACAAACTATTCAAAACTCCTGAAAACAAGTATCTTCATCAAAACTTTAAAGACAACGACAGATGGGGATTTCGGATGTCTACTGGTAGGTTATTCAAAAACTTTGGAGCGGCGCAACTGAAAAATAATAATAATAGTAATAGTAACACTGTAACAGCAATATCATAACTGATAGAAATATATATAGCAATTATAGTAGTAATAGTAGTAATAACGGTGGGGGTAATGGTAATGGTAATGGCAATAGTAATAGTAATAGAAATAGAAATAGTATAAATGATTATACAGTCAAACCTGTCTATAGCGACCGGCCAAGGGAAACACAAAAGTGGCCTTTGTAGACAGGTGGTCTTTGTAGACAGGTTCCTTATTTACATGTTTCAATGAGAAACCATTTTCAAGGGAAACAACAAATGTGATCCTTGTAGACAGGTGGTCTTTGTAGACAGGTGGTCACTAAAGCAGGTTTGACTGTAGTTATATCAATTTGGATTCCACCTGGTCCACTTACTGAAGGCGCTGAAGGTTCGAGGAATCAATGAAATGTGTGTGTTATAATGCTGAATTGCTCGAGCCGTGACGGTAAGAGAATACTTTTATTATCCTATTTGGACCACATATGCAGCTGGGTGTATTTATAATTTGAAAAGTAGGCCCAATCAGTGACGGATGTAACATTCTCCGTTTTGTGAGCAGAATTACCTTTTCTAACGATGCAACCTTACGTGTTTGGGACTTTCAAGATACATACATGTACAAACAAACAGACGGAAATAATCTGTTCAGATTGAACAGCCTTAAAACCCAACAACAACAACATCCAACTACATGTAAAATCATTATTTTTGTATTAGCATATGACCTTAAGTGATAATATTGGCACCCCTCAACAAAAATACAAAAGAATACACGAAGAGTATTAAATTCCTACACGATATGTACATAATGTTTGCCTAAATCTTTCCAAAATTATAACTGCGACATTTAAAAAAAATCAATCTCTTTAAACATGTCGACGAGGGCGCAAGACTGTTTCCTGTTGCATTCAACATGAACTTAACCAAACAGCAGACTACACAGATCTTCAACTAATCAATCTATCGAATCAAATCAATTAATCTGTGCGTCACCTAAAGTGAAAAATTTCAAAGTTGTATTACGTTATGTGATCAAGCTTACTTTGAAAATTACGAAAGGGTATTGGAATTGCCTCAAAGTTTATTTCTCTAACTTTTTAAAGTTTTCGTGATCGAAGAACAATCCTTTGTCATGGACGTTTCTATTTTATGATGTTCTTCCAAACTTGCATCTAAAAAAAATGAGTTATCTCATAAATTAGGTTTCACCTTTGCCGGAACTCAAAATGTTCTTTGAATTATGTGCAATGATAGATATGCGGTGAGATGTCAGGTTAGGTACAGTGTTTGATCCATGAGCATTCGGCTAGTGTAGGAAATAGAGCGCGGAGTGATATTGTTGCCGAAGCACGAGTCATATAACTCCTTGGGGTCACGGTTGTGTACGGATTCGAGTCTTGGGGGTCGTTGTCTGGATAAAGTAGGCCCAATATTTACACGCTGAGATAAGTTTGTCATGAAATCAAAGGAATTATGCACGAGACAGCTAAATATATTTTGCTCGTTATCATTTTCCACTACACTTTGGTCTACTTGATCCATTAAGTGGTCCCCTCAAAGGCAGATTGGTGAGATAAGTTTGATAATCTTACACTCGTAAGAAACGATAATCATAAATAAACAATAATTAGCGTGATTAGGGAATAAGGATGTCAGGAGTAGTTGCATAACAAAGCAAAAATCAAGTCAAACGCACAATGAAGGGCTTGACATCAACAATATTTATCGCTTTCCTCTGCTTCCTGCTCGAAAAGGGTAATGTCATTTTGGTCGATATTCATTATTTTATATACATTCATTGTCTTAAAATCTTCTCGTTAAGGTTTTCATCACTTATATTAGAAGTTATACATCTTAGAAACGAATATGACCGTTTTAAGTTTGCGTAAGGAATTATTAGTGTGCATTTTGAAATCAATGGCCTAGTCTGGTTTTTCGTTGTTTTTCATGAACGGTTCTCGGTAAACATGTTTCATATCAGATGGCACTAGAAATTACTAAATCTATAATTTTGATACATTAATGAATGGAAGCGCGAGCTCAATTTCGTCAGAGGGCTAAAAGAATTGCTCCAATTTAAATTGTCCGACTTTTAAGTTTTACGAGCGGGTAAAGCGAGTGAATGTGATTTCGTCATTGCATTAGTATTGAATAAAATTATGAGATTATATATTTAAATGAAATAATTTTAAGCTTCTTTGTGGAAGTCATGAAATTGATTTATGTGTACGAGGTGAAATTTTGCAACTGCCATACTTATTTGAGCAAGCTTTTTCGATTTAACCCAACCAGAACCCTTCAATTCTTAAAGTTTGATCACTTGGCTCAATCCGACATTCTTTTTATTATTATTTATTATCATAATTTGTTTATTTATCTTTTGTTATTTTTATTATTGTTGTTATTATTATTATTATTATTTTTTTTTTTTTTTTTTTTTTTGGGGGGGGGGCTCTCTTTATCGGCGGTTGTATCAAGATAATGTTTTCGCCGAATACAGATTTAAACATAACCAAAATGTGCATGATTGGCATTTGGGAGAAAGATCTTTTAGTATTTTCAAGGCTCACCACCACTATTGCTCGAGATTACTGCCTACAATATGAAATGTTAAAAGTTAATTTTCCCCATGTTAGCGTTAATCTATTCTTAATCTTTCACTTCTTTTTTACTTTTAATCCTTTTTTAAAATTTTCATCTGTTCTATAGTCTTCTAATGTGCATTATCACCTTCATTTCACTATCTTTCATTATCTATCTTAAAACAATTTTATATTTATAGAACTGTCTCGAAGCGAGGTAGCGCCACGTGCTAGACCCCCCCCCCCCCCCCCTCCCTCCCCCGGGATTAAAAAAAAGTTCCGATGGGATCTGAAATTATTATCCCATATTCAGGGTGCAAGGTGCCCACAAATTTTTACTTTCGGGCAAAGCGGTGTCCGAATATGTTGTCCTTATATCTTATCTAGTGCATTTTGATGTCAGCATAACACATTTGTCAAAATAAAGTGTCTGTTTTAATCGCTCGAATCTTTTTTAAGTAGACAGCCGACATTCGGGCAAGATGCGTTAGCACCACTTATCGAAAATGGGCCCGTACGTCATCGAGTGTACTATTTGCAGCAAAAATGTCAAAACCAATTAACAATATACGCTGTTTAGATAGATTTGAAATCATAATGAACTTTGCAACTAGATATTGATATCTTGCTTCCAGATACCATCTATTGACCTTTACTATCAGAACTGAAGTATATGTTTGTTTCTTGTGATAATCAGCATCTTATGTCCACACTGCGATGCTCAAGTTGTGTTCAATATTAATCCTAAGGTAGTAACGCACTTTATCGGACGGAGCTTGGCAACGCCCCAATGAAGCGATGTGAGAGGAGAGAGAAAATCGAAAAGAGAGGGAGAGAGAAAGAAAGAGAAAGACGGGGTTGTTGTAAAGGGAGCAATTAAAACAGGGGCAATCAACATTACCTTTTGGACGATTACAACATTTCAGAATATATCACTCTATCATTTCAGGCAAACAGTTTTTTTGTTTAATGAAAATATATAAATAAAGCAGAGTGGGACAAATGTGCATGGCAAACATACGGAAAGCACTTCACTTTACCAGTTAGAGAATTATCTTATGTATAATCGTATGAGAATGTGTTTTATGTTATGTTTTAATAATTCTTTACTCAAGGAAAGGATATGGCAAGAATTCGATGATGATTTTTGTTTGAATTCGGTTTATGAAAGATATATGGACTGCTTTATATATACTGGCTCTCGGCGCCGCGGCACGCCTCGGGTAATAGCAGGATGTAACGTACCTTTGAGCCTCTAGAAACAGCTATGCCTGTCATAGCAGTCAATATATATCTATATGATGTCTATGCATTAGTCCACGTTATAAGATGATGACGTGGATCCTAATCAAATGCTTGGTTGAAAGCGTACAAGTGACCCGGCATTTATTTTGCCCAACTCGTAATTTTGATAATGACCGGTCATTATCCAATTGTAATTACCAGTCATTATCAAAATCATGTTATAAAACATCATTTTATAAAACAAATAAAACATAATCTTATAAAACAAATAATACGCATCATTTTGTTCGGGCATCGGTACCCTCAAAACAGTCCAAACGCCCTCGGCTACCGCCTCGGGCGTTAGACTGTTCCAAAGGTACCTCGTGTGGGTAATTCTAACTAATGCCCTCACTGCTGTGTATTATTTGTATATTATGATATATACATGTATCATGTTATTCTACATTACGTCATTAAAAAAAAAACTATTATTTACTTGTTGAAGGAGTGATTCAGAAATCATAGTTATATCTTGAAACCCCTTTTCCACTTACAATCCCAACAGGCCAGGCAGCAGAAATATGCTACGGTGACCTCGGCTGCTTTGAAGATGGGGGTTGCCATGGTAACCTCTTCCCACCGGAATCCCCCGAGTTCATCAACACTCGTTTCTATCTCTACACACGTCGAACCTGGAACGTTGCTCAGGAGCTGATGCGAGATGACGTCGACCGACTCCGAGCGTCGAACTTCGACCCGAAGGTGCCGACGATGTTCTCGATCCACGGCTGGAACTCGAATGGGTTCGGGGGCGGAGAGAGGGATAGGAAGAACGCGTTCCTTGAAAATGTGAGAATGCTTCTTTCTTCTTCTTTTTTTTTGGGGGGGGGCATGTTTGGGGGGATAAAAAATGATGTTATGTAATATGAGAGAGGGAACAGAAGAGGATTACATGGAAGAGACAGATGAAGGAAGAGAAGAACGAGAGACATAACATATTTTTTGGGTATTTTCGTCATCTTCTTTTTCTTCTTCTTTTCCTTTTTTCTTTTACTATCTCCACCCCTTCTTCTCCTTCTTTTCCTTCTAAATCATTATTCTTATCGTCAATGTAGTTATCGTCATCCTTATTATCACACATATCCACACGGAATACCAGATATACGACGAGTCTAATACGAAAAAAAAATATAACCGTCACCTCTACCACCACCACCACCACCACCACCACCAACACCACCAACACCACCACCACCACCACCACCACCACCACCACCACACCACCACCACCAACACCACCACCACCAACACCACCACCACCACCACCACCACCACCACCACCACCACCACCAACACCACCACCACCAACACCACCACCACCAACACCACCACCACCAACACCACCGTCACCACCGTCACCAGTACCACCACTTACTCCTTCATTTTCTTTACGATAACAGCGCTGGGGTCTTCTACATCACCATTCGTCATCTACTTGATCGTCAACATCGTCGACGTAATAAGAGTTTGCATCAGCAATATCATCCTCATCATCATCCTTACCACCATAAAAACAATCATCATCATCTTCACCAGACGCCGCCGCGGCGTAGCGTTAAATGGGCCATAACATACCAAGCCATCGTATCCTTCTCAATTCAAAATTTGTAGCAGTCAGGCGAACGTCAATGCCACTGGAAGGTGCCACAACCATCACTACCATCATATTCATAATCATCATCATCATCGCGCTCGTCGTCGTCGTCGTCATGTTCATCATTTTCGTCCTAATCGTAATCGCCATCATCGATATCGTCGAAGCCGTCGTATCGCAATAATTATTATCATCATCCTCGTCGTCTTAACTATGATAATCGTGATCATAATCACAAGTTTCATCATCATCATCACCACCACCAGATATCAAGGCAAAGTTGATCTGTAGTCATGAAATTTGCAGCGTCTTTTTTTTCTCAATTTGTCTCAACTTCATCTCGGCCCAACAGGCGAACGTCAATGTCATCACCGTGGACTGGCGGAGGGGTGCAAGCGGCATCGTTTACCCCAAACAGCACCAGAACACTCGGGTGGTGGGGCGCGAGATTGCCCTCCTCGCTCGGTTCCTGAACCTGGAGACTGGCATGTACTTCAAGGATGTTCATTTGGTGGGCCACAGTCTCGGGGCACACACGGCTGGCTATGCTGGCGCCTATCAAAAAGGATTTGGCAGAATAACAGGTCAGGAGAAAATTCAAATCCTTATCCGGGTAGCGTCATTTTTGTCTGCGGCACAGATTGGGGCTTTTTTTTTTTTAAAGAGGTCTTGATTTAACCCTAACCCTAACCCTAACCCTAACCCTAAACTTTCCCATAGGCTCAACACGCACCTAACCCCAATCTGTGCCGCAGAAACAAATAACGCATCCGGGTACACTGTGAAAAGTTTGGGCAATATTTTTTCAACACTTTGCCCAACGTTGTGCCAATAGTCAACCCGATCATATATTGGGCAATATTTTGCCCAGTGGTATTGGTAAACGTAAGTACCCTACTTCACACGTGCATAATTGTTTTGTATTTTGACCAAAATTTGGGCAAAGATACGGCCCTTCAACTGCCCGACTACGGTAGCCCATTTGTTGGGAAAATTTTTGACCAACTGTTGGGCAAAATACGAAAATATTACCCAATAGATGGTTGGGTTGACTACTGGAAAAGTGTTGGAAAATATTGCCCAACCTTTTCACAGTGTAGAGTTGGCATATTTACTACTTTTGATCTATTCATAAGCACATTATTTTTTTTAATTTAATATTATTTATTCGGTTTAAAAACGTCAACACGTAAAGTTTAGGAACTTATAATCATGGTTGATTTACAATGAAATTGAATAGTGCAAACAAAATTGAACCAAAATATATACACTTAAGAAAAACCTGTTGTTTTATGACAAATTGATGACAATTTGATGCAATTCCAGCATGTAGAAACTAGAAAGCTGACATTCGGGAAAAATACGCCCCCCGCCCATCCCTGGGTCGGTAAAATTGTTCCCATACGGATATGTTTTGTTTTTTCAATCATCTTTCATCCTTTGTGCCCTTATTTACATGTAGGTTCCGATCCTGCGGGCCCGTTTTTCCGTGATGACGAACCGGAATGTCGTCTAGATCCCACTGACGCCCTCTTTGTTGACGTCATTCATGGCGATGGTAACGACAATATCGGTCTGGGAACGTCACTTCCGGTAGGGATATTATCAATTTTTACAATAAAAATTGGAAGAGTTCATGTGCAAAGGCGTAGCTAGGCAGGCAATAGGTTACTTCCCCCTCCTCGCCCCCAGTAATATTATTGAATGGCAAAATTAAAGGGCAAAAAAAAGAGGGGGAAGAAAGGAAGGGGAAAGGCAACATGAAAACATTGCTCTTTAGTGTACCCCTCTGTTTCCAATATGATTCCTTAATTTCTGTAAATGATTATAATTGATTCGTAATGTTTTGTTGTAAAAATTAAAAACAAATAAATTGAAATTGAAAATAGGTAGTTCATGATGCACTTCCCCCTCTGTAGCTATGGCCTCGTTCTCTTGCATTATTCACATCCATCTAATATTCCCGCCCCGTACACTCATGATGCAAAAATGCCCCTACAATAAGAGGACCCATGGTACGCCACTGCTGATATGCCCTTTACATTGTCGGGTGGATGGGAAACATAACTTTTTTTCTTGGTGAGGAACCCAAACTTGATTAGAAGACCCCTTTCTAGAAAATGGTCTGAAAGAGATTTGAAAATAAAAATTGGTACATACTAAACATCTTAAGACTAAAAAATATCATCAAGGTTTATCGTATAAATCACATTGTAACTAAGGGCGTTTTAATTTACCATCAAACATACAGATGGGACATCAAGATTTCTACCCGAACGGCGGGCGTCACCAACCTGCTTGTCAATACGGCAGCGACTTGGGCGGATGTAGCCACGCCTACTCCTCCCGCTACTTCGCCGAGAGCCTACGGTCCACCATCTGCAAATTCAAGGCTTACCCGTGCCCGAGCTGGTCGGCGTACATGACTGGGTTATGCCAGAGTTGTGGGGTCCAGGGGTGCTCCGAGATGGGGTATCATGCGATAGACCACAAGGACCTGCGGGGACTCTTTTTCCTGGATACAAACCCTGAATCTCCATACTGCATCCCAGAGCCCTGGGACTGAGGTTTCAGGCTGGCTTGACTCGATTGAAAGACATCGTACCTCCGACATACAGACTCCAATCCGACCGACATTTTATGAAATGTTTCATTTCTCCAAACAGAAGTAGTACAAATCAAAACAGAAGTAGTACAAATCAAAACAGAAGTAGTACAAATCAAAACAGAAGTAGTAAAAATCAAAACAAAGTTAACACAAATTACATCATTCAGAAGTTTAAATCAGTTACAAGTCAAAACTTAATTCGTACATTTTCTTTTTCATCAAAAACAGTACACAGAAAAACAATGTTAAAGTTATAGATGATTTTGTATATTTAAAAAAAATCTAACAATCCTTTGTATATATTATGATTATAATCTTTAAATAAAGCATAGTACTGCCCTTCAAGATGGAGAATTATCATTATAAAAAACAAAAAGAAAAGAAAACAACAACAACGATGACAACAACAACAAAACACAAAAGATTTTTGACCATTTGGGGTAATATCATAAACCCAGAAAATGCTTTAAGATACGTGTTAGGTTATTATGATATCTAAAACTGTAGGAATGATCGTGGATGTATATACATTTATGAACAGTACAAATAGAAATATGTACAGTAACAGTCAGTATGTCATCTTAACAAGTCAGATTTTTGTTGTCTTGTAGATAAAATACCATTGAATTTAGCTTGCATAAACAAGAATCGAGGAAATGATTAATAGCATTATAAAGTAGATCTAATTACTTTGCACGAACTGTTATTATCTTGTATATACATGTTTCATGTTTCTTCGCTCTATTCAAAATACCTTTTGAGCGGGAACACTCAGTGGTATATTGGGAAGACTCTCAAACGAAAGTTCCTAGGTTCGATTATTACTGGGTGCTTACATTCTCAGACGAGTAACTGTTTTTCTCACATTTGTCCCTCTCCACTCAGGTGTATTAAATGGGAGTGTGGAATAATAATAAATGCATAGAAGAGCAGTTGTTATTATTGTTAATATTATTATTCACAATATTATCATTATTATAGTTAGCAATCATAATAAAAAGACATATAATTCCAAATGATTCTATATAAAGATAGCCTCACTGTGCCTTGATATGATGACGCAAGCTTTAATCCTTTTCTTCTTATCTTATTAGAACAGCCGTGTCGAATAAACGATTCACACACTATACTTGCTGAGGTCAAAATATTCGTGCATCAGTCCTTGCAAGGTTTTGTAATTCTTATGTCATTTATATCCATAATACATTGACATGTTTAATCGGAAAACAGGGCAGGCGGAAGAGGGATTAATTCATGTTTTATTCGAACTGTAAATTCATTTCGATAAAGATTTTAGTTTCAAGTTGGTATACCTGGTCATGGAGTTTATATATGTGATATTGATTTTGGTCGGTGCAGTTTCAAGACAAGGTAAATATTATTATGATACAGATATAGAACAAAATATCGACCTCAGTTATAATGCTTTGATGTTTATTAAATGTTGGTGTATTTCGAGAAGGTCAAAGATAGTGTTTTTGTCTATAGATTGGCTAAAATGTGTATGCCATGGTCGTTAAAATCTTATGGCATTTATGATTTCAACCACACATTTATGAAGCTGATTTGACAGGTTGTATATATTTTTGATAGTTGTGGGGAGTAAAATACTGTCCCTGCCATTGCCATTTAATAATTCTGCAGTATTAGACAAGATTCAAGATTCAAGATTCAAGATTCAAGATTTTATTGTCCATAATATAATACAGAAATTGCTTCATTATGGGATCTTTTAAATGTAAATAAACATATAAATGATACAAAAAAAATACATCCGTATCTTTTATCATTTCTTCTCTTTTGATCATGTCAATGTATCTTAATCTTCATTGGACTGATTTCATTGCGTTTTTCCCGAGAATATTCGTGACCATCGGCGTAATTAAGAGCTCAAATTCGACTAGATAATCTATTAATCATGACAGATCACCTGCCTGCCGAAATTGATGAAGTTGTCATCGCCCAAATACAAATTTGATCTTGGACTGGAACCCCCTATACCCCCCCCCCCCCCCTCCTGCTTCACACGCATATGGTCAGTTTTGTACACATACTAGATGAACTTGACTGTCACGCTAAAAACTTGAGGACTCAATTTTTGTTTAAAGTTTAATTATTGACACCAGGACGCCTGTTATCTTAAAATGATTCAGTAATCTAATAGGACAAAATACAAGCACAGGATCACAAACAATCAATAGTGCTTCCACACCCGTATAATACAGCCTACTCAGAAGAAGTTTGCTTTGATGATGTCGGATGCTTCACCGGTGCTGGCTGTCATGCTTACGGCTTCCCACCCCGTTCACCAGCCCTCATCAACACCCGGTTCTTCCTCTATACGAGACGTAATCGATTCGATCCTCAGGAGCTCATACAGGGGGATGTCGCCGGACTTCGAGCGTCGAACTACGATCCGATAAGGAAGACGAAGATCTCGGTACACGGGTACACGGCGAATGCCTTCAGGGTTCTCGAGCAGGACCAGAAAGATGCTCTCTTTGAAACAGTAAGTTTTTTTTTTTTTTTTAATATCTGTGTGTTTATTGATTTTTCAATCATACAAAAATACATATTTACAAGTCATTGGTAATAATAAGACAAAAAAAAACAATATGTATAAGAACAAATAACAATAATGAAAAGGACAAGAAAGTTATACAAAATCATTACAGTTAACAAAACAAAACCTTGAATTTACCAAAACATCCTGAGTTGAAACAGGAAGTTAATACGTACGGACTCATTTTATTTATTTGTCTAGGTTACTGAAGTGGGGTGTTGGGAGGGGGGGGGGGGGGTTCCTGAATATGTAATGTCACTTTTTGGGGGGCAAGCCTATACAATTAATAATGTTTCAATATCGTCCCTTTATTCTGCATAGGCCTGTTTGTCAGCATTCTCCCACAAGCATTCACGTCAGCATCGCCCTCCAAGGATACACACGTATAGGAACCCTAAATCCACCACTGGCCATATATATATTGTTCTACCTTTTCAACAGTACACTTTTGGCCGTGCTATATCTGTGTATATAGACATTGATTTGCTAATTAATGTCTTTCTCCAGTACGATTTGAATGTCATCCTAGTCGATTGGAGCGATGGCGCTCAGGGCCCTTGCCGACAATGCCATCAGAACACCCGGGTAGTCGGGCGAGAGATCGGTTTACTAGCCCGCTTCCTCAACCTCGAGACCGGCATGTATTTCCGCGATCTCCATCTCATCGGCATGAGTCTTGGCGCGCATGTCATGGGGTATGCTGGTGAATTCTTGCCCGGAATCGCACGCATCACAGGTAAAACATAAATCTGTTAGGCCTATATAGGCTCATATCGCTCCGTTTATAGTCTCATTTGAGAACGCCCTCTATCGTCAGAGTCCAGCAGCCTATAAACATGTGAGCCTAGGGACTTTTACTTTTAAAAAAATCGTTAAAAATTCATTTTTTGTTTAAACGAAAAGAACATCCACCGTAATTTGATCGAAATAGGTCGTAAGCTCGCCATTGCATATATAACGCATGTGTAACAAGTCAAACTTTGGACGCAATTTACCACGCGATTGCAAGATTATAGGTCAAGCACACGAAGGATAAGAAGCATGAATTATCATAGATCAGTTCTGCTTGGTTCATTATGTCCACTTCAGCCAACCCCCCCCCCCCCCCCCCACCGTAATTTTTCCATTTGGTATAGGCAAACATTTTTCCGAGTTAAGCAAAAACATGAATATTCATGACACACCATGGTTATTAACAGAAGGGTGCAATTGTGCACCACATCAAACTCCCCTTCTTTCAGTCAAGTATTTCATTGTATTATGTAGTTTGGTAGGTTTATTTTACTAACTGCTTAATTATCAGATATCAATGATAGTTTAAAGATATGGAAAAGGTTCTTGTATTTTGTATTTAGCAAAGCAATCTCACATACAAAATCACTTTCAAGTGTCGTCTGATCCGCCGATTACCGTCTGCTATATACGTTCTACAGACGGCAAACTAGCTACATGTACGTTTGTGCTGGCAAAAATGAGACAACCGGAGCAATATGCCAGCAACAATAGACCGTTTTCACAATGTAATCATATTTAATACACAAACCTTTGATAAGTGCCTCCTAAGAAATTCATATTTTTCATTCACCTGTTACGAATAATTGTATTTCAATTGTTTGCCCTTCGATAACGAGACAAGTTTTGCATAAATGGTCACGCTCCTTGTTGCGTCACAGCGTAGAAAGTCCATGAAAGTGTCTTGACATAAAAAAATCGGTTCAATATATATATATTTTGTTAAATCCCATTTTCCTCTTTTCAAACGCGATCGTCAAAACTTCAAAGAATCAACCTGAGGCAATTACAATAGCCTTGTGCATTACTTATTGTATAAAGTGTTGGGTGATCCGGACATGATTTGTTATTGGCAATCCAATACTGGGGTATTCAAGTTGTCCTTAAAACGATTTCTTGAAAGGCTATGCGATTTCCTTTTTCTACACAATTGATTGAATTTTAAAATAGGTTTGGACCCAGCAGGTCCGAATTTCCGCGACGAAGGTTTCGACTTCCGCGACAACGGACCCGAGTGCCGTCTCGATCCTACCGACGCCATATTTGTTGACGTCATGCATACAGATGGAAATGATGGGACAGGACTCGGTCAGATGATGCAGGTAAGTACTTCATATTCCTGGTAGTCATGTTCTAAATTTCAGGCGCCACCCCCTCCCATCGACTCCCGTTCCTTTGGGGAAACGCTCGAATCATTTTATAAGGGGTAATATTTTGATTCTTGTCTAGGAAATTTCCCGACAATGGCGACAAGGGTAAAATATTTCGAAAATAAAAGGACAATTTATGGAGCTCCCGGGAAATATTGAATTAGGTGTGTCATAGCATATACCCTCACTCTCAAATAACAACTCCTTTCGGCACACCTCACCCCCCCCCCCCCCTCCTCTTTCTCTCTCTCTCTTTCTCATTTCCTCGTCGCCTAATGGCGAAAACCTGTCTGAATATGATACTCAAAGCTATCAACACCGGGAATCGTTCTGAGAAAGATTTTAATTTAATACACGACCTACAAAGATGTTCTTAATAAAAGGCCACCTTCAAGTTTGAAACGTGAGGCTAAACACACAACATACGAGTTGTTATGTATCATCGTTATCTTTCATTTTATAGCTTGGACACCAGGATTTCTATCCTAACGGCGCCCGTCGTCAGCCGGGATGCAGAGACGTCGATTTCTGGTCAGGCTGCAGCCATCTCCGTGCTCTCACACTCTTTGCAGACACTGTGCGGTCACTCTCCTGTGAGTTTACCGCGGTACCGTGCGAGAGTTGGGCACGGTATCAGGCTGGAACCTGCGGTGATCAATGTGGAACGGGCGGTTGCGCTATCATGGGTTACCGCGCGGACCTGAATACCGCGGTTACGGGAAAGTTTTATTTGGTGACCAACGACGAAACGCCGTATTGTATTGATTAACGTAAACTAATGGGCCTCTCTTGACTATTTTCTTGAGGGGGGGGGGGGACTTTAATCATCATAATTTACCTACAGTTTCGAGATTATTGACACTGCTGTTCACTTTCCAATTTGAAAAACTACACAATATATTTGTATATATTCCCTCCCCCCCCCCCCCCCCTCCCTTGCTGTTCGCCAAAATCTTCTACCAGATTGTAGAAAGTGTTGCATTTGTTTGGATTTCTTCCTCCCATCAAACCCTCCGGCCCCACAAAAAGCTCTGAGTGAGATTAAAAGGGTCGGCGGTACTCCCGAAATCATATTCACCAGGAAATGTTCGTTAATTACAGTGGATATGTCATCATAGTAGTTATGGAGGCTATTGTTTTATTCAGCAAAAGAATGAAACATCAGGAATTCCTAATTTAATTTTGCGAATATTCTTGCGGTCTTGATAATCTTCGTTATCCATGCAACAATAAACTTTAGATTTTGTAAAGTGCTTATGTGTGGTTTGTTTCTCATTTGTAGAGATTTGATTAAGTTTATATTTGATTAGACTATCCATTTTTCTTTTGAAAATTATGATAGGAATGACAGCAAATTATAATTTTGTATGAATGTAAAAGATAAATATGTTTTTTAAAAAACACGATCTCAACCATTTCCGAAAATCAACTCAAGAGCAATTTCAATGCCCCATTGCACATTCCATAGAAATCATGTTCGGATTACGTAATACCTCGGACCCGTTTCACAAAGCCTTTTTCAATGACAAATTACAAAAATCAGTGACAAATCTGTTGATAACCAATCAGAAGCAAGGATTTCAGTAGCCGATATACGCCACTCAGGCGCGTACGCAGGGGGGGGGGGGGGGGGGTTTGGGGGGTTAACCCCCCCCCCCCTTTGGTATTTTTATGTGTATAAACCCCCCCCAAAAAAAACCCCTAAAACCCCCCCCCCCTTTGGATTTTTTTTGTTTTGTTTTTTTTGTTTTTTTTATTATTAAAAAAAAAAAAAAAAAAAAAAAAAATCCCATGGATGACCTAAAACAAGGGACCTTACCCCCCCCCCCCCCCCCCCCCAACGGAGCAAAATGTCAAATTTTCAAATTTCGAGACCAAAAAAAAAAAAAAAATGTCCTCTTACCCCCCCCCCCCCCCGCTTATTCAGCGGTCGGCTGAGTCGTTGCGATTTTTTTTTGGGACCAAAAAAAAAAAAAAAAGTGTCCGCTTACCCCCCCCCCCCCCCCCCCCCCCCCACTGAGCGACTTTTCGGCTGGCTGAGTCGTTGCGATTTTTTTTGGACTCCAAAAAAAAAAAAAAAGTGTCCGCTTACCCCCCCCCCCCCCCCCCCCCCCCTGAGCGACTTTTCGGCCGGCGCGATTTTCAAATTTTCCGGAGCAAAACCCCCCCCCCCTTGAAAAATTCCTGCGTACGCCCCTGACGCCACTGCACATATTAACGGTATATAAAGCTAACATTCTTAATTTTTACGACGAAACGTACGATTACCACACCATTAACTGGATTTATAGTGCTTATCGGTGTGATGTCCAAACATTAGAACGACAAAACAAACTGCATAGTACTTATACCCTAACACATTATCCACCGTGGGAACAGATGAGAACATTATTATGCACAGACAAAAAGACGCCAAGCAGCTATGCTTTTGAGTCAGATAATGATATGAGTAAAGAGACTTTTCGAGATTCATTAGGGACTTTTAGATTTGCGTGGACGGATACGTGTGACGTCCATTCA